>JAACJN010000353.1:0-42057 GCA_013368555.1 Collybiopsis confluens
GAAAACATACGAAAAGGGAGAAAGAATTTACCTTCTTTGGGACCGACTTCGAAGCTACTGCTTCCTCGAAGGGATCCACGGATTGGTAACGAGGTGCAGGAGACTTCTTGAGCTGTTGCGTCTCTTCCTCCTTCGAAGAATCGTTGGAAGAAGGAGCGAGCGGAGAAAGCCTGACCCGGGAAGGTGAACCATTCGTTAGCCCTATCTCCTATGGCATTCCATAGAGATAGGCCCTCGATGTGGAAGTCATCGAGTGGGATCGGGGGTTCGTCGGGGTATTCGTCGTCGGACAACTGAAATTTCGCTAAGAAAAGAATGGAATGAAAGTCTAGTCAGTTAGAATAACGTGAAAGGAGCAATTTGGAACTTACCTCAAGGTTTTCCATCTCCTCCTCGGAGTATTTCCAACCCTTAAGCTGCGACGTTGTTTGGATGAATCGCCGTAAGTAATGACAAGATACTGGGCCATGCCCTTTATCACCACCGCAAAATTCGGACAGTTCGTGCACGAAGCCCAGAACTGGTGCATATACGTCTGAAAAAGGAATAAAAATTATATATGAAAAGAGACAAAGAAAATAAAAACATACAGGGCAGGACGCGCTGCTGCCAACGCCAATTCGATACGTGTGTGCAAGTCGTTCTCGGAAGCTCGATTGCGTTGTGCAAACACGCTTTTGAACGCGCGGAAAATTGAGTTGGTGGCACGGTAGAGATCGACGCCCTTGGCGTAAGTTAGGCCAGTCGCACCTTCAACAGGCTTGTACCATTTTGCTAGCTTTGCTGGGTAAAAGCTTGGAGGAGGTTCGTTGCTGGCCAAGAAAGGATCGTCAGTGGCGAGAGCCGGGTATTGATACGCGTCGATGTTTTCGGGAAGGAAATCGACGACGTCAAAGAAAGAGGGGGCCGGATCTTCCTTGAACTTGAAGCCCAAGGCCTCGACAAGTTCGTTGGCGGTCTTCTTCGAGTTAGGGAGGTAGAGTTTGGCGGGAGACATGGGGGAAGGAAAGAAAAGACTGACTTGGTCGAAATTTTCAACCGAGTCAGGCTTTATAATATCTTCAAACCCTAACCCATACCCATCACCGATCGATAAATGATCTAATCCATGACAGATCCCGTGCTTCCAAAGAAGCAATATCACAAGGAGCAGTATTATAACTGCTCTTTGAAGAGAAATGAGACGCCAAAGTGGCTAATACAGTCGGTTGGAAATCGGTTCGGCGATCAATTTGATTGACGAACCGATTTGATTGATACAAGTCTCGGGATCAAAGCGAGTAATATGTAGTAGGCCGGACTCGGCAAGATATGATAAGAGATGACACAGAAATGTAAAAGCGTGTTAAGTTCCTCTTTAATAGTGTTAGGCACTTAGAGGTGGATGCGCAGAGTTGAACCCAGAGTTAGGCTATGACCGGGGACGGTCAGAACTTTTAGTTTGGGGGAGATGATGCGATTATTTTGCGTTCATGCGTGAAATCATCCAAAGTACGACTTTCTGAGTTAGGAAAGTATACTTGAGAGCTGAGACGAGCCCTAGTCGTCAGCTAACAAGCTAGGCAACTATGTATGAGATTACTCAAGGATTGGACCATGCGTCCTAACTATGTTTACCTTGGTCGATGGTAAACCATACACATCTTCGTATAGATGGCTTATGAGAACTTGGTCCTAACTCTCGAAAGTTAGCAGACTCACCCATAACCCGCCAAGGGTCTCATATATGAGCTAGTTACTCGCTTCGTATCAAGGGATCGAAGACCTGCGAGGCTATTTAACACGTGGCACTTATTCCAGTGGCTCTTACCGAGTCCTAACTTGGTCTCACCCGAAATGCTATTCGATGATACTGAGTATTTGTACCAAATGGGATGAAAAGTCAAAGAGATGAAATGAAATGATAGGATATGATATAATTAAGTGTCGATATATGCGACATACATTAAAAAGATATGTAAAGAGAAGCTAGGACACTTCGGACACAACGAAGGAATTGTTGAAAGTACGTCTAAGTATGTTGGAAGAGCTAGGCCGTAGTTCACAAGGACTGGTACCGACATTCCGATGCCAGATCAGTTATGACTCGGGCTACCCTGCGGAACTAGAAGCTGGAGTATATCCGAAGGTTAAAAGAATTATCAGGATATTTTGCTCAGTATCTGCCGGAGTGGGCGTCTGAGAAGTGCAAACCAGCGGGAAAACTCCTGTGTAGCCAATAAGAAAAGAAAAGTTACGAAATTTGCCCGGTCAAGGTTGTGGTGAACTAGACCGCGTATCTACCAAAAGTTGTCCTGTCTTCGTTGGGAAGTTGAGCCCTTGCCCCCCTTCGTTGATCTATCCAAAAGTCCATACGAGGAAGTTGAGCCCTAGCCCCTTCGTCACTGGCACAAGTCCGTTTCGAGTTTAGTTTAAGTTAGAAAGGCCAGTGCGCCCCTACTTCGACTAAAAGCGATACAAAGTTATATAAAAACCTAGTTAGGCTACATCGTAGTCGAGCGTCGAAGCAGTTGAGCCCTAGCTCCTGTGGACAAAGAGAACCTGAAAAGCGATAGATTCTTGCGGAACCCGCGTAACCTTTGACAAGCACACTCGCACCTTTATAAAATTTGATAAGGCGGAACCTGTCCTAACTTACCTAAATACATTTTGGGTTTAGTTTTGGTTTTGGGTTGTGGTAGTAGTGATCCCACGCACTGCGCGTCATCTGGAGCCCACCGCGAGGGGTTCTAAAAAGAATCTATAGGCCTAAAAGCCACAAAAACCCTTTGTACGTTGCAAAAACAAGATAGGCGAACCATCGTCAAAGCGTAACACTCGGAATTCATCTCGAGTCCAAATCGTTGACTTTGGGGAGTTAGATCGCGTCGAAGCACGTCAAAGAAAAGCAAAATCAGTGAACCCTTCGTCAGATAACAGAGGGCGAACTCGTAAAGCAAAAGAAAAAGCAACGGTAGACGAACCAGAAGGTCCTTCTATTGGAGCATACCCAAAATCTCCTGCTGTACGTTCGGCGTCTCAAGACAACGACGACCAGTTTAGAGAACAACCAGAATCACCTTTAACACCGATCGGCGAAAGTCCTAACTCTAATAACGAGCAAGGACCGAATCCTTTCAACTTCGAATCAATCAATCTCGCCTCTACACAAACCCCAACACTTTCTTTCGACTATCCGTCTATTTTCTCGTCTTGGTTTCAGTCTTCCTTTCCAAATCTCAATCTCTCGCATTCTATCTCGTCTACTTCTCATCCTATCTTTTTATCATCGACAAACATGTCAAATCGGAACAATATTCCTCAGATCGGGTTACCAACCCTTTCGAACGATGCGGTAACACAGTTGGCTGCTGCAGCCGAAAAGTTACCGAAGTTATATAAGACCCCACCTATCTTGAATATCGAAGACCCAGTCGGAGTTATTCAATGGTTTGAGGCAGCAGAATGGATCTTTGATTCGAACGGCATTACGTCGGATGATGCGAAGTTAAAACTAGCTCTGGATTGGAGTACATATCCGACCAGAAAGCTATTTATGGGCATGAAGAGTGTTAGGACGCCTAACTACGATGAATTCGTAAAAGAGGTCCGAAATATTCTTCCTGAAGAAATGTTAGATGTTGCAGGGTCAATGTACGAGTTAGACCGAATTGTCAACGAGTACGAACCCCTGAGTATAAGGCAGAAAGCCGAGTTTCGACTTTATAATGTTCTGTTTGTAACAGAATGTGAAAAGTTAATGACGGATCGACCCATCCTAGCTAATAGGGATGCGGTACGCACCTATCTGAAGGTATTCGAAGAGAGTACTCGAAGTATGGTGTTTGATCAAGTTAGGAGAGATGTAAAACCGGCAACGATCGGTAATCGAAGAAAAGAGGATCCTATTACGCTTAAAGAAGCTGTAGCGGCGGCGGAAAAGGTCTTCTCATCGTCGAACTACGAATCTATATACGGCCTAACTTCTGTAAGGTCGTCGGGTATTGGTTCTACAAACCCAGAATCGTATAGGCGAAGCCAAATAGCCTATCCACTCACGTCGGGTCTACCTGCCCAGTCGAACTTTGACTACCTTAAAAGTGTCAGGAAGATTAAGCAGGAGAACGATGTTGAAGGAGGCATTTCAGATTTGTGGAAGTCCGCTTCCAAAGATAGTGTTAATGAGAAAGAGAAGTTAGAGTTCGAAAAAGAGCGTCTAGCATCTCAACAGGATGTCAATGAAGCATGGTTAAAGGAAATGCGTCAAATGACATTAAAAGTCGGCGAAGGTCTTAGTACGGTAGCCTCCCTAGTTGGAGCAGCTGTGTCGCAACGGCAGCCTAACTTAGAAGGGAATCAGAGTCGGTACGGATTTAATCAATCCGGACCCTCTGGACCAAGTGCTCGATATGGGAACACATATTCAAACACTGGACCTCGGCAAATGCTTTGTTTCATGTGTAGAGCAAAGGACCACTTGTTAGCAGCGTGTCCTATCTATCAGGATTACGTTAAAAGAGGATGGTTGGTTCCAGAAGGCAACGGTTCAACTCGTATGAAATTGCGGGATGAAGTTAGGATGCCTAGGGATGACGAAAATACTCCTCGTTATAAATTAATCGAAGATATAGCTAAGTCCCGAGGTTGGGGCAAGGCTGAATCTTACTTTGCAAATATGGTTGATGAAGAAGAAGACGAAATGAATCGTCAACTTGATCCTGAAGATCAGGTACAAGTCCTCCTACGCGAACTAGCTGAGGCCAAAAATGCCATGCTGCAGATGAACCAACAAAGGCCATCTGATGAAGTTAGACGGTTTAATGATAGATCATATCCGGATCATTCACAAAATACTGACCGACCTAACTTGGGAAAAAACTATTAGACTCGATGAAGGAGCCTAGACCTGGTCGTGGTATCTACCAAATGGGGAGAAACTACGCTAGCTCGTTTGTGCAGGCACCGGAGAGTCCTTTCAGCAAAAATCCCAATAAAACGAACAATGATCGAAGGGGACCACTTCCGGGACCTCTGAAATCAGCGTTTAAAAAGAAAGTCGCGTTTGATGGTGTACTTATGCCTCCAAGAGATAGATTTGATGGTATTCCTAACCGGAATTTCCGTCGAACTAGGGACACAAGTACGGAGATTGAAAGTGAGCCAGCGGAGAAAGTTAGGACGGAAATAGTATCAAAGGAACAGCCTAGTGCTGGTTATGGGGACATCAGACCGTCTCCTGCCACTGCGAAGCGACCTTTTGACGATGTCCGACCTATCACCTTCCGGCCACAACCTGAGACAGATGTACGGAACCGTCGTTCTGAAGTACCTAACTCTCATACACTGGATCAGTCTCACCCATTCACTATGTCAAATGAACGAGAAAAATCGAAACAACCTAGCTATCGAGTTAGGAACGAATTGTTTAAGGATGGTTTAGCAGAAGAAGTAGCTACCAAAGTTTTGGAAGGCACCGTTCAGCTATCCATCGAAGAGATGCTAGGAATTTCTTCGTTGGTGAAGAAGATTCTGGAAAGGAAACTCAAGAATCGACGAGTTGAGCCTAAACGGGGAAAGTCAGCGTATGTAGCTGTCCTAACTGATAACGGCGAAACCCAGATTCCGGAAATGCCCACAGGAGTATTAATGCGCGGTAATTATATCGACATTGATGACCTAGCTCTCGCACCAGAGATCATGTTTGAGTATCTGTCCGAAGAAAGAGACGGAATGCCGGCAGGATCTTGGGTACAAAAAGATGTGGTAGAATGTTTTCATAATGACCTACCCATCGACGATGAGAGACGCGATATGATTGTTGTAGCAGGAAACAGCAAAGGACTACGATCAATTGCGGCTCGAATCAATCACAGAAACGAAATTGTTGAAGGAATCTTAGATTCTGGATCACAGATTGTGTCGATTGACCGTTTAGTGGCTACTCAGTTGGGCCTAACTTGGGATCCCAACGTAACTCTTCAAATGCAGGATTCACATGGAGGGTTGGGTAGAACTGAGGGTTTAGCTAGGAACGTCCCATTTACATTTGGTGACCTTACTATCTACCTACAGTTGCACGTTCAAAATCGTGCACCATATATGTTACTTATGGGAAGACCATTCGATGCGTTGACGGAAAGCAATGTTAAAACCTTTGCTAATGGTGACACGGAACTCACAATCACTTGTCCTAACTCTAAACGGCAGTGTGTAATTCCTACGTGCATCCGTGGCAAATTAGCAAATGTCATGAAAGTTGATACTTCGAGATATGAGGTGCCTAACTATAAAAATATGTCTACACCTGAAGAGCCACGTAAACCAGAGCCAGATGGAAATTTTCGAGCCTCGAAGATCTGACTAGCGATCAGGGAGAGGAGGAAATCGCTATTGGGTTCCATTTTAATGAGCAGGGTGAATTAGAAGTGGATGGTTGGCGCCAATCTGAAGGAAAACAATTTACGAGGGCAGAACTTGCGGAATCGTACTGGTTGGCATCTGAAGAACAAGTCCGAAAGGAATGTATGGATGGTGCCGCCATCGAATCGTATTTGCAAAAGTTAGGACCAGTGTGGAACGCAACAGCGTCACATCGGACCTATATGCAAACTGTCAAATCGGGACAAGACGTTCCTATGAATGAAAAAGTAATGGAAAATAATGAAGAAACAACTTTTACGCTATGTGATACGTTTATGACATTTGAGGCAGACGATCAAAATCTGTCCTATCTTATGAAAAGAGAAGAGAAACCCAAAGTTTCATGGAAATCTTTTAAACGATTAGCTCGACAACCTGTTCCAGGGAAGAAAGGTTTTAGAGAACCGTCGGTTTACGTTCCTAGAAAGAACAAACCAAGACAGTCTCAAAAGTACGAGTTAGTAAGAGTTTATGGGTCGAAAAAGTACAAGCCCGTCGCTCTTAAAGTTAGGCCGGTGAAAGCTGAATTATCTGAAGAATTTCGGATAAAGAGGCATATAACTGGGGAACCATTGAAAGATATGCCGGAGCTACCTATCAATCCTCCAGATTTCGTGCCAACTGGACGATATACTCAGGAGAGGATGGAAGCCTTGGACAAATCTCACGACGATGGTTTCTTATGGCCTGAAGAAAGGAAGCTCATGCATGAATTTATGAGACTTCAAGAGAAAGCATTTGCGTGGTGTCCGGAAGAAGGAGGAACTTTTAAACGAGAGTTCTTCCCTCCAGTTAGGATACCAACTCAAGCACACGAGCCATGGGTGGAGAGAAATATTCCGATCCCACCTGGAATCTATGCCGACGTGTGCAAAATTATTAAAGATAAGATAGATGCAGGAATTTACGAACCATCGAACGCTAGTTATCGTTCCAAGTGGTTCTGTGTCCTGAAGAAAGATGGAAAGTCACTTAGGCTAGTACACAGTCTTGAACCGCTGAATAAAGTCACGATTCAACACTCTGGCATACCTCCAGCTACTGCAGATGTAGCTAGGCACTTTGCTGGACGAAGCTGTGGAACAACCTTCGATGTTTATGTTGGATACGACGAAAGGGAGGTAGAGGAAGATTCCCGAGACCTCACTACTTTTCAGACACCGTTTGGTGCACACCGATTGGTAAAATTGCCAATGGGATGGACTAATTCGGTTCCTATCTTCCATGACGATATGACATATATTTTACGAGATGAAATACCACATGTAACATGGCCATACGTTGATGATGTACCAGTTAGGGGACCAGCTACTCGTTATGAGCTCCCTAACGGCGGATTTGAAACAATGGAAGGCAATAAAGGAGTTAGGCGGTTCGTTTGGGAACATTTTCAGGATCTTAACAGGATCGTTCAGCGTCTAAAGTATGCTGGAGGAACGTTCTCAGGACCAAAAACCTTTTTATGCCGACCAGAAATTGTTGTAGTTGGGCATAAATGCACTTACGAAGGCCGAGTACCCGAAGATAAGATCGCAGAAGTCGTCCTAACTTGGCCTGCATGCAAAGATAAAAGCGATGTTAGAGCATTCTTGGGAACTGCTGGTCAGCTTCGAATGTTCATAGACAATTATGCAAAGAAAGCAGAACCTTTGACTCAACTCACTCGTAATGTTCCCTGGGAATGGGGACCGAAACAGGAGTTAGCTATGAGGTTACTTAAAGAAGGAATTCAAAAAGCACCAGCTTTACGTCCTATCAATTATGAATGGGATGTTAACTTGTCTGTCGATACTTCGTACAAGGCAGTAGGTTGGTACCTTTACCAACTCGACCCGAAGGATCCTAAGAAGAAATTCTTTAATTATTTCGGGTCCCTAACTCTAAATGAGCGAGAGGCACGATTCTCTCAAGCTAAGCGAGAACTATATGGATTAAAATTAGCCCTTGAAGCTAGTTATTATCAAATTTACGGGAGTAGACGCCTAACTGTCGAAACCGATGCAAGCTATATTAAAGGCATGCTAGATAATCCCAGTTGCGGTCCGAATGCGACTATAAATCGCTGGATCGAAGATATACGAAAGTATCACTTCGCATTAGTACATGTCAAAGGAATCAAGCATGGATCTGACGGCCTATCCCGTATTACACCGGGTGGCTGGCAACCTGCTCGACCCCCAATTAATCCAGAAGACTATAATGACGAAGATAATGGAGAACCAATTCCATTCTCAGTAGCAGAACAGGTTGAGGAACTACCATACGACTTCGATGAATTTAAAGACAAAATTGATCCTCGAAGTGGCTTCCTAACTATGGATGTCTATGCCACAAGCATTGAGGATTTTGAAGATGACCTGCAAGCATATGTTGACGAAGAACGAATGTTCGAATTCAAAAGGCGTCAGATGTATGAAGACTCGGGTATGCCTATGATGGTGTTCACTCAGGATTTATACCCAGAGGATCATGGAACGTTCGATACCGAAAACCCTTACTCTGTCAAACACCGGACGGAGTTGGGCAACCGTTACGATGAACTGTTACCAAAAATCAAGGAGTGGCATGACCATCCTAACTTGGATTCGTTCGCGACCCTGACGCAGAAAGAAAAAGATAATTTAATACGAAAAGCTAAGAAATTCTTTGTTGATCAAGGAAGGCTATATAGGCGTCCTAACTCTTCAGAAGGATTGCCGCAGTTAGTCGTTGATAGGGATAAGAGAATGCGAATCCTCTTCGGAGCGCATGATAGTGTGGGACACAAAGGATCCTTTGCGACCCAAGAATTGATTGAAAAACGATTCTGGTGGCCAGAGGTAGCGAAGGACGTACACTGGTACGTTTCGTCGTGTGTACCATGTCAAAACCGGCAGATGCGTTTAATCAAAACGCCTCCTAACTTGACGCACACACCGTCTCTATTCCAAAAGATACATGTTGACACGATGGTGATGTCTCCTGCAAGTAATGGATGTAAATATATAGTACATGCTCGAGATTCGTTATCATCTTGGTCGGAAGCCCGCGCTCTTAGACAGGAAAATGCTAGGACACTGGGTGAATGGTTTTTCGACGATATTATATGCAGATGGGGATGTCCTTACGAAGTTGTCACGGATAACGCACCTGAAAATATGTTGAGCTGGCTAGAAAATAAGTACGGAATTCGAGGAATTCGAATTTCTCCTTATAATTCACAGGCTAATGGAAAGATAGAACGAGCTCACCTTGATATTCGGCAAGCTTTAGCCAAATCTACAGGGGGAGACGTATCCAAGTGGTTCTACTTCCTAAAACACATTTTATGGGCCGATCGAGTTACACCTCGTCGCGGTCTGGGATGTTCACCTTATTTCTTGGTGACTGGAGCCGAACCTATCTTACCATTCGATATTGTTGAATCTACATGGTTAGTAGACACACCAAATCGTGTCCTAACTCGTGAAGAACTCATTGGCTTACGAGCCAAAGCATTATCAAAGCATCGGACCTTCGTACTCGATATGATCGATCGTGTAGACGAAACGAAGCGAAGAAACTTGAGGATTTTCGAACAGAAAAACCGTCATGTTATTAAAGATTGGAATTTCAAACCTGGACACCTAGTTCAAGTTAGGAACACTACCATTGAAAAGAGTTTAGATCGGAAGATGTATCTACGGTACAAAGGACCAATGGTAGTAATTCGGCGAACAAAAGGAGGATCATATATTATTGCCGAAATGGATGGTACCGTCTTGAAAGAGAAGGTCGCCTCATTTCGTGTAATACCTCACGTCGCTCGTAATGAACCCATTGTTCTACCAAAGAACATTCACGACTTGATTGATCTAACTCCGAGCAGTTGCACGCCCTTGTTGAAGATAAAGATGATGAAGAACACATCTGGAACGATGACTTCGCATTCAACAGGGTGCCTAACTTAAATGTGGACGGTGATGAATCAGATGATGAATTACAGGAACTGGGATCGTCCGAAGACGAAAACTAGAGTCCTTAAATAATCATTCTAGACCATGAGCGGAACAAGCATTGTTATTGTTAAGTTAGGCCAGTTAAGTGAAGGTGGTACAACAATACTACTTGATAACTCCGTCGTTCAATAAAGAAAATGCAGCGTTATAACGAAAGAAAAGGTAAAAAGAAAGGACCTATAACGAAGCTAAGAAAAGTTATATAAAGAAAAGAAGTTAGGCCGAGTGATGACCGCTTCGACCAGCAACAGGGGATCTAGGAGTGGGACTGTTGATTTCGACATCCTCACAGGTCGGAACGATAATAGCCTGAGTTTTCTCGGTATCCATGTTCCCAGTTTCGGGTTCAGACTTGTCTGCAAGGTTCATACGAGCTTCGAACTCCTTCCTAACTTCATCACAGATGCGTCGAGATACCTTGGCACGATCGTGGTGAAGAAGAGCGATGTGGGTAGCGTGGAGACCTTCTACTCGATGGTAATTGAGAAGGGAGTTGAGAACACCAGTTGGGAGATCTTTGAACTCTCCCAACGAGGTAGTTGCAACCTCATCCAACAGTTGAACCGAGATAGGATTCTCTCTCTCTCGTTTCTGGGCTAAGAAAGTAAAAGAAAATATAAGAAATAAGTTAGGACGACTTGAAGAAAGAAGTAAAGTCGGCCTGAATAAATAAAAAGAAAAGTGGACTAAAAGGTTCAATTATGGCTGAGCCAATCGAGAGGAAGAACAGGAATCTGCCGGCGGAAGGACTCCTCTGCCGCCCGGATTGGTTCAACACGAAAGGGAGACCTGACATGGCAGTTACACCGCTCCCAAGCCAAGTGACGCAAGTTAGGAATCGTTTCGTAATGGCCTAACCTGGTCAAAGACTCTTGGAACTTGATCAACCGAGCCAATTCGGCGGGACGAAGTGGCATATAGTGACACCATCCAGGAAATTGAGAATGGGCAGCATGAGCAGACTCAAGAGCAGCCGGATGGGTAGAGTCAAACTCTAGTCTAACTAGTTTACCCATGAGGTACTCTAGCGCGGCCGGATCATCACCAGGATGAGCACCAAGTGAATGAGAAAAGGGAGCTTCATCGGCTGGTAGGCCAGTCAGAGGCCGAAGATTGAAAGAAAAGAAAAGGGATAGGCATAAAACGAAAATGGAGTTAGGACGAACCTTCGGTTTCAGTCCGCAGGTCAGCGACATAAATTTGTGTACTAGCAACCCGTGCAGAGTCGGAGGTACCGATGTCGGATCTAGACTGCGTACTAGAAGCATGGATGGAGTCCGAAAGACCAGCCTAACTCGAAAATGACGAAAAGAAGGAAAAGCGAAGAATAGAAAGACTTACGCTCTCCACCTTTCGTTTCTTTCCTTTCTTGGAAGTCTTGACAGGCTCGTCCGAATCATACTCTACCTTAGAAGACGATTCACCAGTCGCCTACACGAGGAAGATGAGTTAGGACGAAGCAATAATGAAAACTTTGGACATACTTTGGATTTTCCAGTGCGAATATATTTCAAAGCGTCTGGATTCACCGGGGTTCTTTGACGATTTGCGAGCTCGGTCTCATACTCATTCTACATGGAATAACAAATAAATATATAAGTTAGGACACACTGTGTCATGAAAGAAAAACATACCACGGCAGCATCCAACTGTTTCATGAACCCAGTTAGACGGGAAGTTTGCATGTCGTGTTCAATGTTTGGAATAAACGGAATGGAATCCTCAAAGAGCGCTAGAGCTTCGGTCCGAACTTGCATGGTATGGGGGACACGAGCATGTTCACGAATAGTGACATTCTCAGTCTACAAGGAAGTTAGGACGAGGATTCAAATATGAAAAAGGAAGATTACACACGAGAGCATTGTACAATTCCTCCACAAAGGGACGGAATCGCTTTTGCTTTGTCAAGGAAGGCGGATTCTTCTCCGGTCGAGGGTAAACTCGACTGATAGCAATGAAATGCTCATGAAGAGCGTCATATGCTTTGCTGATAGCCTGAAGAGAAGGATGAATTTCCTTCTCTCGAGTTAGGATTTTCGGTTTTGGCATGAAAACGAGTAAAAGATGATAATGCGCGAAGGGATATGATTTTAGTTTGGGTAGGACTGGAAAATTGTTAGGACCTTTTATAGGCAGCCAGTTCATCATCTAGGATCGTACCAACGCAACTGAGGACAGTTGGGATCTTTAGTTTGGGGGAGGAGACCCGGAAAATTTGGAAAAACAAAATGTCCAGAAAACTCTAGACACTCCAAAATTCCCTCAGATATTGGTCCTAACTACTAGCCGAACGTTTCGAGCACAATCATGCATTGGGAATGGAATTTCCTTACTTATCTGGACATGATTAACGCTACAAAATGACAAGAAAAGAAATATTGCTGTAAAATAGGTGGAACGTGTATGATTAAGTTAGACGAACTCGGAACTTATGAAATAAAAAGGTTTCGGACCGTCCTAACTTAGTTGTCACACGGGAAATTCAAGAAAAGATCATATATTTTTTTTGGTAGCTCATAAAAGAGCCACCCGGCGCAAAGTAAATACTACAAATTTACTCTTAGCAAGAAACCTAGCAACGTTTACCTAGGAATACTTGAAAAGAGTCCAGACAATGCAAAAAGAAAAATATTACAAAAGAGTCGAAGGTACCACAAAATTGGTACCCCCGACTCGACCCACGCGTTATCGATGAAACAACCTACGCGACCAACTCGTCCCGCTCGTCCAGCGATCCGGATCCCGTAGCGTCCGCGATCCCGATGTCTACCACGGATTCCCTCGCGTTAGCAATACTATCCTCAAGGAGGGTAGTAGCCGAGGAATCGGGCAGAGCGGTTGGAGAAGAGTTAGGAACGGGAGAGGAAGGCCCAGGAACTTTGTCGAGCGACTCTCGGACAAGTTCCAGCCATTCCTGAAGCGTTCGATCGCCGGTGTCGATCTTGCCAAAGTTCAGGGGGCTGTTCCAGTCGAACACAGTAGCTAGGAAGCTAAAGTGTTCATACGAGAAGCGAGCCACCGGTTCGTCTCCCGCGGTCGAGCCCAGACTCTTGAGGACGATCATGGGATCGCTCATGCTGTCGGAAAATAGACCGAAACACTGTATGAAGTGTTCGGTCAAGCGGTCGATGGCTTTGACTTGGGCGTTGAGCGCCTCGTGAGCCATCATCAACGCAGCGCGAGCGTCCCGAGCGGTCTCAAACCGAGATTGGGCATCTAAGGGAAAGAAAAATAAAGTTAGAAATGAAATTTAAAAATAAATAAATGCCTACTGTTAGGAGCAGTCTTGAACTGCTGGATCATGGCGTTCATGACCGGCAAGCCTTCCTCCAAATCCAAGGTCTTAAGACATTTCGTCTTATTGGACTGACAGGTCCCACAACGAATGTGCGGCTTCTCGTAATTGCAAGGAGTCTTCAAGCGAATGCATTCGGTGCATCGCTGATCAACACCAGACGAGGACGGGCGAGCTGGCTAAAAATACTAAGTTAGGACACTGATGAAAAGAGAAGAATATGAAAGAATACTTACCTGTGGAAGGGGATAGGCCATTTTTGGGATGTCGGAGTAGTTCATGTTGAAGTTGTTAACTCCAACAAGGCTACCGACGCCGAGGAGCCGTTTGTCGATGTTGACATGGGCAACTTGAGTCCTAAGCTTCGGACCGTTCTAGAAACAGAGTAAGTAATAAATTAGGAAAGGAAGAATTTAAACGAAAAGACATACCGTGTTCGAGTTCGGTTCATCACCAAAGTTCGTTTCTTCAGGGATGAACTGCTCAGCGATCAAGAGGGGGTCACCTTTGGTGGTGACAGCGACACCTTCGAATCCCGGGATGGGTGTAGTCGACGGCTGGTAAGACCCAGTCGGCAGCTTCTCCCTAACTCCAATCGAGGCCCTAGTTCGGGTTCGCTTCCCTTTTGGAGGGGGCGATGGCTCTGGAGAAGGAGTCTTGCGACGAGCTGCGGCAACCGCGCGAGATTTAGCTCTTGATGCAGGAGCCGGCCTTTTGCTTGACCCAGGCTCAGGCTTGATGACGGCTGCGGACAAATGCTAAAAGAGAAATAAAATGAAAGAAAATTTAAGTTAGGAAGAAAACAGTCATACCTGACGAGAAGTACGTCGTCTAGGAGTACTTATTAGCGTACGACGCGAGGCATGGGGAGGAAGAACGAACTTTGCAGTGGGGACGGAGGATTTGACGCGTTTTTCTGAAAAGAAAAGTTGTTAGAAAGCGCGGAACGAAGTTAGGATCAGAGACTTACTTGGAGACTCGTCTTCTTCTGAGTCCAAAATTAAATCGCTTTCCTCCTCGTCGTCCTCCTCCTCCTTGGTATTCCGGGATCGCTTCAAAGACCTGGAAGGGACCTCGGGGAGAGCCTTACCCTTACCCTTGTTTGCCGAAGGGTTTGACCGCTACATGAAAAATGAATAAGTTAGAACGAACATACGAAAGGGAGAAAGAATAGTTACCTTCTTTGGGACCGACTTCGAAGCTACTGCTTCCTCAAAGGGATCCATGGATTGGTAACGAGGTGCAGGAGACTTCTTGAGCTGTTGCGTCTCTTCCTCCTTCGAAGAATCGTTGGAAGAGGGAGCGAGCGGAGAAACTTGACCTGGGAAGGTAAACCAGTCGCTAGCCTTATCTCCTATGGCGTTCCATAGAGATAGGCCCTCGATGTGGAAATCATCGAGTGGAATCGGGGGTTCGTCGGGGTATTCGTCGTCGGACAACTGAAATTTCCGCTATGAAAAGAATGAAAAGGAATTCTAGTCAGTTAGAATAATGTGAAAGGACAATTGGGAACTTACCTCGAGGTTTTCCATCTCCTCCTCGGAGTATTTCCAACCTTTAAGCTGCGACGTTCGCTTGGAAGAATCGCCGTAAGTAAGGACAAGATATTGGGCCATGCCCTTTATCACCACCGCAAAATTCGGACAGTTCGTGCACGAAGCCCAGAACTGATGCATATACGTCTGAAAAAGGAATATCAAGATTAAAAATAAGAAAAATGATAAAAGAAAAGAAAAACGTACTAGGGCAGGACGCGCTGTTGCCAACGCCGATTCAATGCGCGTGTGCAGATCGTTCTCGGAAGCGCGATTGCGTTGTGCAAAAACGCTTTTGAACGCGCGAAAAATCGAGTTCGTAGCACGGTAGAGATCAACGCCCTTGGCGTAAGTTAGGCCCGTCGCACCTTCGACAGGCTTGTACCATTTCGCCAACTTTGCTGGATAAAAACTTCGAGGAGGTTTGTTGGTGGCCAAGAAAGGATCGTCGGTGGCGAGAGCCGGGTATTGATACGCGTCGATGTTTTCGGGAGAGAAATCGGCGACGTCGAAGAAAGAGGGGGTCGGATCTTCCTTGAATTCGAAGCCCAAGGCCTCGACAAGCTCGTTGGCGGTCTTCTTTGAGTTAGGGAGGTAGAGTTTGGCGGGAGACATGGGGGAAGAAAAAGAAAGACTGACTTGGTCGAAATTTTCAACCGAGTCAGGCTTTATAATATCTTCGAACCCTAACCCATACCCATCATGATCGATGAATGATATAATCCATGACAGATCCCGTGCTTCTAAAGAAGCAATATCGCAAGGAGCAGTATTATAACTGCTCTTTGAAGGGAAATGAGATGCCAAAGTGGCTAATACAGTCGGTTAGAAATCGGTTCGGCGATCAAATTGATTGACGAACCAATTTGATTGATACAAGTCTCGGGATCAAAGCGAGTAATATGTAGCAGGCCGGACTCGGCAAGATATGATAAGAGATAGCACAGAAATGTAAAAGCGTGTTAAGTTCCTCTTTAATAGTGTTAGGCACTTAGAGGTGGATGAGCAGAGTTGAACCCAGAGTTAGGCTATGACCGGGGACGGTCAGAACTTTTAGTTTGGGGGAGATGATGCGATTAATTTGCGTTCATGCGTGAAATCATCCAAAGTACGACTTTCTAAGTTAAGAAAGTATACTTGAGAGCTGAGACGAGCCCTAGTCGTCAGCTAACAAGCTAGGCAACTATGTATGCGATTAATCGAGGATTGGACCAGGCGTCCTAACTATGTTTACCTGGGTCGATGGTAAACCATACACATCTTTGTATAGATGGCTTATGAGAACTTGGTCCTAACTCTCGAAAGTTAGCAGACTCACCCATAAACCGCCAAGGGTCTCATATATGAGCTAGTTACTTGCTTCGTATCAAGGGATCGAAGACCTGCGAGGCTATTTAACACGTGGCACTTATTCCAGTGGCTCTTATCGAGTCCTAACTTGGTTCACCCGAAATGTTATTCGATGATACTGAGTACTTGTACCAAATGGAACGAAAAGCCAAAAGATATGAAATGACATGATATGATACGACTTAAGTGTCGATATATGCGACATACATTAAAAGAAATGTAATGAGAAGCTAGGATACTTCGGCACTCAACGGAGGAATGGTTGAGAGTACGTCCAAGTACGTTGGGCGAGCTAGGCCATAGTTCACAGGGACCGGTACCGACATTCCGATGCCAGATCAGTTATGACCCGTGTTACCATGCGGAACTAGAAGCTGGAGTATATCCAAAGGTTAAAAGAATTATCAAGGCACTCTAAACCAACTCTGGACAAGTTAGCCGATCCGTTTAACCATCCGATCCGTCGGACCTTTTACTCGAAATGGAAGAATCCTACGAAAACTAGTTAGGAAGGACTATCCAGGTGATCGGTTTACCTGGGAGTGGAATTGGGGTCGACGTTTCAACATTTTCTTGAATATTGTTTGGAGTTTGAGGATTTTAATATTATTTATTATTTTACGGTATATATACTCCGCACGTATGTATCCTAACTTTAGATTACCCAGTGCGGATCTCACCTTATATTATATTTTGCTCAGTATCTGCCGGAGTGGGCGTCTGAGAAGTGCAAACCAGCGGGAAAACTCCTGTGTAGCCAATAAGAAAAGAAAAGTTACGAAATTTGCCCGGTCAAGGTTGTGGTGAACTAGACCGCGTATCTACCAAAAAGTTGTCCTATCTTCGTTGGGAAGTTGAGCCCTTGCCCCCCTTCGTTGATCTATCCAAAAGTCCATACGAGGAAGTTGAGCCCTAGCCCCTTCGTCACTGGCACAAGTCCGTTTCGAGTTTAGTTTAAGTTAGAAAGGCCAGTGCGCCCCTACTTCGACTAAAAGCGATACAAAGTTATATAAAAACCTAGTTAGGCTACATCGTAGTCGAGCGTCGAAGCAGTTGAGCCCTAGCTCCTGTGGACAAAGAAAACCTAAAAAGCGATAGATTCTTGCGGAACCCGCGTAACCTTTGACAAGCACACTCGCACCTTTATAAAATTTGATAAGGCGGAACCTGTCCTAACTTACCTAAATACATTTTGGGTTTAGTTTTGGTTTTGGGTTGTGGTAGTTGTGATCCCACGCACTGCGCGTTATCTGGAGCCCACCGCGAGGGGTTCTAAAAAGAATCTATAGGCCTAAAAGCCACAAAAACCCTTTGTACGTTGCAAAAACAAGATAGGCGAACCATCGTCAAAGCGTAACACTCGGAATTCATCTCGAGTCCAAATCGTTGACTTTGGGGAGTTAGATCGCGTCGAAGCACGTCAAAGAAAAGCAAAATCAGTGAACCCTTCGTCAGATAACAGAGGGCGAACTCGTAAAGCAAAAGAAAAAGCAACGGTAGACGAACCAGAAGGTCCTTCTATTGGAGCATACCCAAAATCTCCTGCTGTACGTTCGGCGTCTCAAGACAACGACGACCAGTTTAGAGAACAACCAGAATCACCTTTAACACCGATCGGCGAAAGTCCTAACTCTAATAACGAGCAAGGACCGAATCCTTTCAACTTCGAATCAATCAATCTCGCCTCTACACAAACCCCAACACTTTCTTTCGACTATCCGTCTATTTTCTCGTCTTGGTTTCAGTCTTCCTTTCCAAATCTCAATCTCTCGCATTCTATCTCGTCTACTTCTCATCCTATCTTTTTATCATCGACAAACATGTCAAATCGGAACAATATTCCTCAGATCGGGTTACCAACCCTTTCGAATGATGCGGTAACACAGTTGGCTGCTGCAGCCGAAAAGTTACCGAAGTTATATAAGACCCCACCTATCTTGAATATCGAAGACCCAGTCGGAGTTATTCAATGGTTTGAGGCAGCAGAATGGATCTTTGATTCGAACGGCATTACGTCGGATGATGCGAAGTTAAAACTAGCTCTGGATTGGAGTACATATCCGACCAGAAAGCTATTTATGGGCATGAAGAGTGTTAGGACACCTAATTACGATGAATTCGTAAAAGAGGTCCGGAATATTCTTCCTGAAGAAATGCTAGATGTCGCAGGGTCAATGTACGAGTTAGACCGAATTGTCAACGAATACGAACCACTGAGTATAAGGCAGAAAGCCGAGTTTCGACTTTATAACGTTCTGTTTGTAACAGAATGTGAAAAGTTAATGACGGATCGACCCATCCTAGCTAATAGGGATGCGGTACGCACCTACTTGAAGGTATTCGAAGAGAGTACTCGAAGTATGGTGTTTGATCAAGTTAGGAGGGATGTAAAACCGGCAACGATCGGTAATCGAAGAAAAGAGGATCCTATTACGCTTAAAGAAGCTGTAGCGGCGGCGGAAAAGGTCTTCTCATCGTCGAACTACGAATCTATATACGGCCTAACTTCCGTAAGGTCGTCGGGTATTGGTTCTACAAACCCAGAATCGTATAGGCGAAGCCAAATAGCCTATCCACTCACGTCGGGTCTACCTGCCCAGTCGAACTTTGACTACCTTAAAAGTGTCAGGAAGATTAAGCAGGAGAACGATGTTGAAGGAGGCATTTCAGATTTGTGGAAGTCCGCTTCCAAAGATAGTGTTAATGAGAAAGAGAAGTTAGAGTTCGAAAAAGAGCGTCTAGCATCTCAACAGGATGTCAATGAAGCATGGTTAAAGGAAATGCGTCAAATGACATTAAAAGTCGGCGAAGGTCTTAGTACGGTAGCCTCCCTAGTTGGAGCAGCTGTGTCGCAACGGCAGCCTAACTTAGAAGGGAATCAGAGTCGGTACGGATTTAATCAATCCGGACCCTCTGGACCAAGTGCTCGATATGGGAACACATATTCAAACACTGGACCTCGGCAAATGCTTTGTTTCATGTGTAGAGCAAAGGACCACTTGTTAGCAGCGTGTCCTATCTATCAGGATTACGTTAAAAGAGGATGGTTGGTTCCAGAAGGCAACGGTTCAACTCGTATGAAATTGCGGGATGAAGTTAGGATGCCTAGGGATGACGAAAATACTCCTCGTTATAAATTAATCGAAGATATAGCTAAGTCCCGAGGTTGGGGCAAGGCTGAATCTTACTTTGCAAATATGGTTGATGAAGAAGAAGACGAAATGAATCGTCAACTTGATCCTGAAGATCAGGTACAAGTCCTCCTACGCGAACTAGCTGAGGCCAAAAATGCCATGCTGCAGATGAACCAACAAAGGCCATCTGATGAAGTTAGGCGGTTTAATGATAGATCATATCCGGATCATTCACAAAATACTGACCGACCTAACTTGGGAAAAAACTATTAGACTCGATGAAGGAGCCTAGACCTGGTCGTGGTATCTACCAAATGGGAGAAACTACGCTAGCTCGTTTGTGCAGGCACCGGAGAGTCCTTTCAGCAAAAATCCCAATAAAACGAACAATGATCGAAGGGGACCACTTCCGGGACCTCTGAAATCAGCGTTTAAAAAGAAAGTCGCGTTTGATGGTGTACTTATGCCTCCAAGAGATAGATTTGATGGTATTCCTAACCGGAATTTCCGTCGAACTAGGGACACAAGTACGGAGATTGAAAGTGAGCCAGCGGAGAAAGTTAGGACGGAAATAGTATCAAAGGAACAGCCTAGTGCTGGTTATGGGGACATCAGACCGTCTCCTGCCACTGCGAAGCGACCTTTTGACGATGTCCGACCTATCACCTTCCGGCCACAACCTGAGACAGATGTACGGAACCGTCGTTCTGAAGTACCTAACTCTCATACACTGGATCAGTCTCACCCATTCACTATGTCAAATGAACGAGAAAAATCGAAACAACCTAGCTATCGAGTTAGGAACGAATTGTTTAAGGATGGTTTAGCAGAAGAAGTAGCTACCAAAGTTTTGGAAGGCACCGTTCAGCTATCCATCGAAGAGATGCTAGGAATTTCTTCGTTAGTGAAGAAGATTCTGGAAAGGAAACTCAAGAATCGACGAGTTGAGCCTAAACGGGGAAAGTCAGCGTATGTAGCTGTCCTAACTGATAACGGCGAAACCCAGATTCCGGAAATGCCCACAGGAGTATTAATGCGCGGTAATTATATCGACATTGATGACCTAGCTCTCGCACCAGAGATCATGTTTGAGTATCTGTCCGAAGAAAGAGACGGAATGCCTGCAGGATCTTGGGTACAAAAAGATGTGGTAGAATGTTTTCATAATGACCTACCCATCGACGATGAGAGACGCGATATGATTGTTGTAGCAGGAAACAGCAAAGGACTACGATCAATTGCGGCTCGAATCAATCACAGAAACGAAATTGTTGAAGGAATCTTAGATTCTGGATCACAGATTGTGTCGATTGACCGTTTAGTGGCTACTCAGTTGGGCCTAACTTGGGATCCCAACGTAACTCTTCAAATGCAGGATTCACATGGAGGGTTGGGTAGAACTGAGGGTTTAGCTAGGAACGTCCCATTTACATTTGGTGACCTTACTATCTACCTACAGTTGCACGTTCAAAATCGTGCACCATATATGTTACTTATGGGAAGACCATTCGATGCGCTGACGGAAAGCAACGTTAAAACCTTTGCTAACGGTGACACGGAACTCACAATCACTTGCCCTAACTCTAAACGGCAGTGTGTAGTTCCTACGTTGCATCGTGGCAAGTTAGCCAATGTCATGAAAGTGGATACTTCGAGATATGAGGTGCCTAACTATAAAAATATGTCTACACCTGAAGAGCCACGAAGGCAGAGCCAGATGGAAATTTTCGAGCCTCGAAGATCTGACTAGCGATCAGGGAGAGGAGGAAATCGCTATTGGGTTCCATTTCGATGAGCAGGGTGAATTAGAGGTGGATGGTTGGCGCCAATCCGAAGGAAAACAATTTACGAGGGCAGAACTGCGGAATCGTACTGGTTGGCATCTGAAGAACAAGTCCGAAAGGAATGTATGGATGGTGCGGCCATAGAATCATACTTGCAAAAGTTAGGAACGGTGTGGAACGCAACAGCGTCACATCAGACCTACATGCAAACTGTCAAACAGGAACGAGATGTTCCTATCGATGAGAAAGTAATGGAAAATAATGAAGAAACGAATTTTACGCTATATGATACATTTATGAAATTTGAGGCAGACGATCCAAATCTGTCCTATCTTATGAAAAGTGAAGAGAAACCCAAATTTCATGGAAATCTCTTAAACGATTAGCTCGACAACCTGTTCCAGGGAAGAAAGCTTTTAGAGACCCGTCGGTTTACGTTCCTAGAAAGAACAAATCGGGCAGCTTCAAAAGTCCGAGTTAGTAAGAGTTTATGGGTCGAAAAAGTACAAACCCGTCGCTCTTAAAGTTAGGCCGGTGAAAGCTGAATTACCTGAAGAATTTCGGATAAAAAGGCATATCACTGGCGAACCATTGAAGGATATGCCTGAGTTACCTATCAATCCTCCAGCCTTCGTACCAACAGGACGATACACACAGGAGAGAATGGAAGCTTTGGACAAATCTCACGATGATGGTTTCTTATGGCCTGAAGAGAGGAAGCTCATGCACGAATTTATGAGACTTCAAGAAAAGGCATTTGCGTGGTGTCCGGAAGAAGGAGGAACATTTAAACGAGAGTTCTTCCCTCCAGTTAGGATACCAACTCAAGCACACGAACCATGGGTGGAAAGAAATATTCCTATCCCCCTGGAATTTATGCCGATGTGTGCAAAATCATTAAAGATAAATAGATGCAGGAATTTACGAACCATCGAACGCTAGCTATCGTTCCAAGTGGTTCTGTGTCCTGAAGAAAGACGGAAAGTCACTTAGGCTAGTACATAGCCTTGAACCGCTGAATAAAGTCACGATTCAACACTCTGGTATACCCCAGCTACCGCAGATGTAGCTAGGCACTGGGTGAATGGTTTTTCGACGATATCATATGCAGATGGGGGTGTCCTTACGAAGTTGTCACGGATAACGCACCTCAAATGAAAAATATGTTGAGCTGGCTAGAAAATAAGTACGGAATTCGAGGAATTCGAATTTCTCCTTATAATTCACAGGCTAATGGAAAGATAGAACGAGCTCACCTTGATATTCGGCAAGCTTTAGCTAAATCTACAGGGGGAGACGTATCCAAGTGGTTCTACTTCCTGAAACACATTTTATGGGCCGATCGAGTTACACCTCGTCGCGGTCTGGGATGTTCACCTTATTTCTTGGTGACTGGAGCCGAACCTATCTTACCATTCGATATTGTTGAATCTACATGGTTAGTAGACACACCAAATCGTGTCCTAACTCGTGAAGAACTCATTGGCTTACGAGCCAAAGCATTATCAAAGCATCGGACCTTCGTACTCGATATGATCGATCGTGTAGACGAAACGAAGCGAAGAAACTTGAGGATTTTCGAACAGAAAAACCGTCATGTTATTAAAGATTGGAATTTCAAACCTGGACACCTAGTTCAAGTTAGGAACACTACAATCGAAAAGAGTTTAGATCGGAAAATGTATCTACGGTACAAAGGACCAATGGTAGTAATTCGGCGAACAAAAGGAGGATCATATATTATTGCCGAAATGGATGGTACCGTCTTAAAAGAGAAGGTCGCCGCATTTCGTGTAATACCTCACGTCGCTCGTAATGAACCCATTGTTCTACCAAAGAACATTCACGACTTGATTGATCTAACTCCGGAACAGTTGCATGCCCTTGTTGAAGATAAAGATGATGAAGAACACATCTGGAACGATGACTTCGCATTTAACAGGGTGCCTAACTTAAATCTGGACGGTGATGAATCAGATGATGAATTACAGGAACTGGGATCGTCCGAAGACGAAAACTAGAATCCTTAATATAATCATTCTAGACCATGAGCGGAACAAGCATTGTTATTGTTAAGTTAGGCCAGTTAAGTGAAGGTGGTACAACAATACTACTTGATAACTCCGTCGTTCAATAAAGAAAATGCAGCGTTATAACGAAAGAAAAGGTAAAAAGAAAGGACCTATAACGAAGCTAAGAAAAGTTATATAAAGAAAAGAAGTTAGGCCGAGTGATGACCGCTTCGACCAGCAACAGGGGATCTAGGAGTGGGACTGTTGATTTCGACATCCTCACAGGTCGGAACGATAATAGCCTGAGTTTTCTCGGTATCCATGTTCCCAGTTTCGGGTTCAGACTTGTCTGCAAGGTTCATACGAGCTTCGAACTCCTTCCTAACTTCATCACAGATGCGTCGAGATACCTTGGCACGATCGTGGTGAAGAAGAGCGATGTGGGTAGCGTGGAGACCTTCTACTCGATGGTAATTGAGAAGGGAGTTGAGAACACCAGTTGGGAGATCTTTGAACTCTCCCAACGAGGTAGTTGCAACCTCATCCAACAGTTGAACCGAGATAGGATTCTCTCTCTCTCGTTTCTGGGCTAAGAAAGTAAAAAGAAAATATAAGAAATAAGTTAGGACGACTTGAAGAAAGAAGTAAAGTCGGCCTGAATAAATAAAAAGAAAAGTGGACTAAAAGGTTCAATTATGGCTGAGCCAATCGAGAGGAAGAACAGGAATCTGCCGGCGGAAGGACTCCTCTGCCGCCCGGATTGGTTCAACACGAAAGGGAGACCTGACATGGCAGTTACACCGCTCCCAAGCCAAGTGACGCAAGTTAGGAATCGTTTCGTAATGGCCTAACCTGGTCAAAGACCGTTGGAACTGGATCAACCGAGCCAATTCGGCGGGACGAAGTGGCATATAGTGACACCATCCAGGAAATTGAGAATGGGCAGCATGAGCAGACTCAAGAGCAGCCGGATGGGTAGAGTCAAACTCTAGTCTAACAAGTTTACCCATGAGGTACTCTAGCGCGGCCGGATCATCACCAGGATGAGCACCAAGTGAATGAGAAAAGGGAGCTTCATCGGCTGGTAGGCCAGTCAGAGGCCGAAGATTGAAAGAAAAGAAAAGGGATAGGCATAAAACGAAAATGGAGTTAGGACGAACCTTCGGTTTCAGTCCGCAGGTCAGCGACATAAATTTGTGTACTAGCAACCCGTGCAGAGTCGGAGGTACCGATGTCAGGATCTAGACTGCGTACTAGAAGCATGGATGGAGTCCGAAAGACCAGCCTAACTCGAAAATGACGAAAAGAAGGAAAAGCGAAGAATAGAAAGACTTACGCTCTCCACCTTTCGTTTCTTTCCTTTCTTGGAAGTCTTGACAGGCTCGTCCGAATCATACTCTACCTTAGAAGACGATTCACCAGTCGCCTACACGAGGAAGATGAGTTAGGACGAAGCAATAATGAAAACTTTGGACAAACTTTGGATTTTCCAGTGCGAATATATTTCAAAGCGTCTGGATTCACCGGGGTTCTTTGACGATTTGCGAGCTCGGTCTCATACTCATTCTACATGGAATAACAAATAAATATATAAGTTAGGACACACTGTGTCATGAAAGAAAAACATACCACGGCAGCATCTAACTGTTTCATGAACCCAGTTAGACGGGAAGTTTGCATGTCGTGTTCAATGTTTGGAATAAACGGAATGGAATCCTCAAAGAGCGCTAGAGCTTCGGTCCGAACTTGCATGGTATGGGGGACACGAGCATGTTCACGAATAGTGACATTCTCAGTCTACAAGGAAGTTAGGACGAGGATTCAAATATGAAAAAGGAAGATTACACACGAGAGCATTGTACAATTCCTCCACAAAGGGACGGAATCGCTTTTGCTTTGTCAAGGAAGGCGGATTCTTCTCCGGTCGAGGGTAAACTCGACTGATAGCAATGAAATGCTCATGAAGAGCGTCATATGCTTTGCTGATAGCCTGAAGAGAAGGATGAACTTCCTTCTCTCGAGTTAGGATTTTCGGTTTGGCATGAAAACAAGTAAAGATGATAATGCGCGAAGGGATATGATTTTGGTTTGGGGAAAACTGGAAAATTGTTAGGACCTTTTATAGGCAACCAGTTCTTCATCTAAGATCGTACCAACGCAACTGAGGACAGTTGGGATCTTTAGTTTGGGGGAGGAGACCCGGAAAATTTGGAAAAACAAATGTCCAGAAACTCTAGACACTCCAAAATTCCCTCAAATATTGGTCCTAACTTCTAGCCGAGCAGTTCGAGCACAATCATGCATTGGGAATGGAATTTCCTTACTTATCTGGACATGATTAACGCTACAAAAATGACAAGAAAGAAATATTGCTGTAAAATAGGTGGAACGTGTATGATTAAGTTAGACGAACTCGGAACTTATGAAATAAAAAGGTTTCGGACCGTCCTAACTTAGTTGTCACACGGGAAATTCAAGAAAAAGATCATATATTTTTTTTTGGTAGCTCATAAAAGAGCCACCCGGCGCAAAGTAAATACTACAAATTTACTCTTAGCAAGAAACCTAGCAACGTTTACCTAGGAATACTTGAAAAGAGTCCAGACAATGCAAAAGAAAATATTACAAAAGAGTCGAAGGTACCACAAAATTGGTACCCCCGACTCGACCCACGCGTTATCGATGAAACAGCCTACGCGACCAACTCGTCCCGCTCGTCCAGCGATCCGGATCCCGTAGCGTCCGCGATCCCGATGTCTACCACGGATTCCCTCGCGTTAGCAATACTATCCTCAAGGAGGGTAGTAGCCGAGGGATCGGGCAGAGCGGTTGGGGAAGAGTTAGGAACGGGAGAGGAAGGCCCAGGAACTTTGTCGAGCGACTCTCGGACAAGTTCCAGCCATTCCTGAAGCGTTCGATCGCCGGTGTCGATTTTGCCAAAGTTCAGGGGGCTGTTCCAGTCGAACACAGTAGCTAGGAAGCTAAAGTGTTCATACGAGAAGCGAGCCACCGGTTCGTCTCCCGCGGTCGAGCCCAGACTCTTGAGGACGATCATGGGATCGCTCATGCTGTCGGAAAATAGACCGAAACACTGTATGAAGTGTTCGGTCAAGCGGTCGATGGCTTTGACTTGGGCGTTGAGCGCCTCGTGAGCCATTATCAGCGCAGCGCGAGCGTCCCGAGCAGTCTCAAACCGAGATTGGGCATCTAAGGGAAAGAAAAATAAAGTTAGAAACGAAATTTAAAAATAAAATAAATGCCTACTGTTAGGAGCAGTTTTGAACTGCTGGATCATGGCGTTCATGACCGGCAAGCCTTCCTCCAAGTCCAAGGTCTTAAGACATTTCGTCTTATTGGACTGACAGGTCCCACAACGAATGTGCGGCTTCTCGTAATTGCAAGGAGTCTTCAAGCGAATGCATTCGGTGCATCGCTGATCGATACCAGACGAGGACGGGCGAGCTGGCTAAAAATACTAAGCTAGGACGCTGATGAAAAGAGAAGAATATGAAATAATACTTACCTGTGGAAGGGGATAGGCCATTTTTGGGATGTCGGAGTAGTTCATGTTGAAGTTGTTAACTCCAACAAGGCTACCGACGCCGAGGAGCCGTTTGTCGATGTTGACATGGGCAACTTGAGTCCTAAGCTTCGGACCGTTCTAGAAACAGAGTAAGTAATAAATTAGGAAAGGAAGAATGTAAACGAGAAGACATACCGTGTTTGAGTTAGGTTCGTCACCAAAGTTCGTTTCTTCAGGGACGAACTGCTCAGCGATCAAGAGGGGGTCACCTTTGGTGGTGACAGCGACACCTTCGAATCCCGGGATGGGTGTAGTCGACGGCTGGTAAGACCCAGTCGGCAGCTTCTCCCTAACTCCAATCGAGGCCCTAGTTCGGGTTCGCTTCCCTTTTGGAGGGGGCGATGGCTCTGGAGAAGGAGTTTTGCGACGAGATGCGGCAACCGCGCGAGATTTAGCTCTTGATGCAGGAGCCGGCCTTTTGCTTGACCCAGGCTCAGGCTTGATGACGACTGCGGACAAATGCTAAAAGAAAAATAAAATGAAAGAAAAGTTAAGTTAGGAAGAAAACAGTCATACCTGACGAGAAGTACGTCGTCTAGGAGTACTTATTAGCGTACGACGCGAGGCATGGGGAGGAAGAACGAACTTTGCAGTGGGGACGGAGGATTTGACGCGTTTTTCTGAAAAGAAAAGTTGTTAGAAGGCGCGGAACGAAGTTAGGATCAGAGACTTACTTGGAGACTCGTCTTCTTCTGAGTCCAAAATTAAATCACTTTCCTCCTCGTCGTCCTCCTCCTCCTTGGTATTCCGGGATCGCTTCAAAGACCTGGAAGGGACCTCAGGGAGAGCCTTACCCTTACCCTTGTTTGCCGAAGGGTTTGACCGCTACATGAAAGATGATTAAGTTAGAACAAACATACAAAAGGGAAGAAAGAATAATTACCTTCTTTGGGACCGACTTCGAAGCTACTGCTTCCTCAAAGGGGTCCACGGATTGGTAACGAGGTGCAGGAGACTTCTCGGGCTGTTGCGACTCTTCCTCCTTCGAAGAATCGTTGGAAGAGGGCGCGAGCGGAGAAACTTGACCTGGGAAGGTAAACCAGTCGCTAGCCTTATCTCCTATGGCGTTCCATAGAGATAGGCCCTCGAGGTGGAAATCATCGAGTGGAATCGGGGGTTCGTCGGGGTATTCGTCGTCGGACAACTGAAATTTCCGCTATGAAAAGAATGAAAAGGAATTCTAGTCAGTTAGAATAATGTGAAAGGACAATTGGGAACTTACCTCGAGGTTTTCCATCTCCTCCTCGGAGTATTTCCAACCTTTAAGCTGCGACGTTCGCTTGGAAGAATCGCCGTAAGTAAGGACAAGATATTGGGCCATGCCCTTTATCACCACCGCAAAATTCGGACAGTTCGTGCACGAAGCCCAGAACTGATGCATATACGTCTGAAAAAGGAATATCAAGATTAAAAATAAGAAAAATGATAAAAGAAAAGAAAAACGTACTAGGGCAGGACGCGCTGTTGCCAACGCCGATTCAATGCGCGTGTGCAGATCGTTCTCGGAAGCGCGATTGCGTTGTGCAAAAACGCTTTTGAACGCGCGAAAAATCGAGTTCGTAGCACGGTAGAGATCAACGCCCTTGGCGTAAGTTAGGCCCGTCGCACCTTCGACAGGCTTGTACCATTTCGCCAGCTTTGCTGGATAAAAGCTTCGAGGAGGTTGGTTGGTGGCCAAGAAAGGATCGTCGGTGGCGAGAGCCGGGTATTGATACGCGTCGATGTTTTCGGGAGAGAAATCGGCGACGTCGAAGAAAGAGGGGGTCAGATCTTCCTTGAATTCGAAGCCCAAGGCCTCGACAAGCTCGTTGGCGGTCTTCTTTGAGTTAGGGAGGTAGAGTTTGGCGGGAGACATGGGGGAAGAAAAAGAAAGACTGACTTGGTCGAAATTTTCAACCGAGTCAGGCTTTATAATATCTTCGAACCCTAACCCATACCCATCATGATCGATGAATGATATAATCCATGACAGATCCCGTGCTTCTAAAGAAGCAATATCGCAAGGAGCAGTATTATAACTGCTCTTTGAAGGGAAATGAGATGCCAAAGTGGCTAATACAGTCGGTTAGAAATCGGTTCGGCGATCAAATTGATTGACGAACCAATTTGATTGATACAAGTCTCGGGATCAAAGCGAGTAATATGTAGCAGGCCGGACTCGGCAAGATATGATAAGAGATAGCACAGAAATGTAAAAGCGTGTTAAGTTCCTCTTTAATAGTGTTAGGCACTTAGAGGTGGATGAGCAGAGTTGAACCCAGAGTTAGGCTATGACCGGGGACGGTCAGAACTTTTAGTTTGGGGGAGATGATGCGATTAATTTGCGTTCATGCGTGAAATCATCCAAAGTACGACTTTCTAAGTTAAGAAAGTATACTTGAGAGCTGAGACGAGCCCTAGTCGTCAGCTAACAAGCTAGGCAACTATGTATGCGATTAATCGAGGATTGGACCAGGCGTCCTAACTATGTTTACCTGGGTCGATGGTAAACCATACACATCTTTGTATAGATGGCTTATGAGAACTTGGTCCTAACTCTCGAAAGTTAGCAGACTCACCCATAAACCGCCAAGGGTCTCATATATGAGCTAGTTACTTGCTTCGTATCAAGGGATCGAAGACCTGCGAGGCTATTTAACACGTGGCACTTATTCCAGTGGCTCTTATCGAGTCCTAACTTGGTTTCACCCGAAATGTTATTCGATGATACTGAGTACTTGTACCAAATGGAACGAAAAGCCAAAAGATATGAAATGACATGATATGATACGACTTAAGTGTCGATATATGCGACATACATTAAAAGAAATGTAATGAGAAGCTAGGATACTTCGGCACTCAACGGAGGAATGGTTGAGAGTACGTCCAAGTACGTTGGGCGAGCTAGGCCATAGTTCACAGGGACCGGTACCGACATTCCGATGCCAGATCAGTTATGACCCGTGTTACCATGCGGAACTAGAAGCTGGAGTATATCCAAAGGTTAAAAGAATTATCAAGGCACTCTAAACCAACTCTGGACAAGTTAGCCGATCCGTTTAACCATCCGATCCGTCGGACCTTTTACTCGAAATGGAAGAATCCTACGAAAACTAGTTAGGAAGGACTATCCAGGTGATCGGTTTACCTGGGAGTGGAATTGGGGTCGACGTTTCAACATTTTCTTGAATATTGTTTGGAGTTTGAGGATTTTAATATTATTTATTATTTTACGGTATATATACTCCGCACGTATGTATCCTAACTGGAGATTACCCAGTGCGGATCTCACCTTATATTATATTTTGCTCAGTATCTGCCGGAGTGGGCGTCTGAGAAGTGCAAACCAGCGGGAAAACTCCTGTGTAGCCAATAAGAAAAGAAAAGTTACGAAATTTGCCCGGTCAAGGTTGTGGTGAACTAGACCGCGTATCTACCAAAAAGTTGTCCTATCTTCGTTGGGAAGTTGAGCCCTTGCCCCCCTTCGTTGATCTATCCAAAAGTCCATACGAGGAAGTTGAGCCCTAGCCCCTTCGTCACTGGCACAAGTCCGTTTCGAGTTTAGTTTAAGTTAGAAAGGCCAGTGCGCCCCTACTTCGACTAAAAGCGATACAAAGTTATATAAAAACCTAGTTAGGCTACATCGTAGTCGAGCGTCGAAGCAGTTGAGCCCTAGCTCCTGTGGACAAAGAAAACCTAAAAAGCGATAGATTCTTGCGGAACCCGCGTAACCTTTGACAAGCACACTCGCACCTTTATAAAATTTGATAAGGCGGAACCTGTCCTAACTTACCTAAATACATTTTGGGTTTAGTTTTGGTTTTGGGTTGTGGTAGTAGTGATCCCACGCACTGCGCGTTATCGTAGTTGGAAATGTTTGCAATGTAAAGGTAATGTGAACTGTTAATGCTCTGATACTTTAGATTAACTGTAGTTCCACAGTTGATCTTTGAACGTGAACCTTGTATTGCAAGATGTAGAGGTAAGGGTTCTTGGATCCACTGTTTCTGAACCTTAAGTTGATCAGCAAGTTGTGTAGACATAAAGTCACCAATAGAGCCACTATCAATTAGGGCTCGAACAGGTCGGCCGTTAACTTGCGCAACCACCACAATTGGTCGAGGTACCAATTTACCAACTTCTTTCACTTTACTTGGCTCAGTGGTATTTCTAACAAAACATCTGAAACCGAGCCAGGGATGATATTATATCAAGCCCTTTCTAGGCCTCGGCTCTTCCGTCCCCCAGTCAGATCTACTGAGTAGCCGGTTACTTGCTCAATGATCACAGCCGGGGCTATCACATTGAACGTGGGAAACCATGCCGTCTATCCCCATGGTCAAACAACATTGCCATTTCTAGGACTCGAACTCGCACCCTCTTCCCACCAAGGTTCATTACGTAAGCTCGGATTTCAGATGTTTTGTTAGAAATACCACTGAGCCAAGTAACCGGTTACTTGGCTCAGTGGTATTTCTAACAAAACATCTGAAACCGAGCCAGGGATGATATTATATCAAGCCCTTTCTAGGCCTCGGCTCTTCCGTCCCCCAGTCAGATCTACTGAGTAGCCGGTTACTTGCTCAATGGTCACAGCCGGGGCTATCACATTGAACGTGGGAAACCATGCCGTCTATCCCCATGGTCAAACAATATTGCCATTTCTAGGACTCGAACTCGCACCCTCTTCCCACCAAGGTTCATTACGTAAGCTCGGATTTCAGATGTTTTGTTAGAAATACCACTGAGCCAAGTAACAGGTTACTTGGCTCAATGGTATTTCTAACAAAACATCTGAAACCGAGCCAGGGATGATATTATATCAAGCCCTTTCTAGGCCTCGGCTCTTCCGTCCCCCAGTCAGATCTACTGAGTAACCGGTTACTTGGCTCAATGGTATTTCTAACAAAACATCTGAAATCCGAGCTTACGTAATGAACCTTGGTGGGAAGAGGGTGCGAGTTCGAGTCCTAGAAATGGCAATGTTGTTTGACCATGGGGATAGACGGCATGGTTTCCCACGTTCAATGTGATAGCCCCGGCTGTGATCATTGAGCAAGTAACCGGCTACTCAGTAGATCTGACTGGGGGACGGAAGAGCCGAGGCCTAGAAAGGGCTTGATATAATATCATCCCTGGCTCGGTTTCAGATGTTTTGTTAGAAATACCATTGAGCCAAGTAACCGGGTACTCAGTAGATCTGACTGGGGGACGGAAGAGCCGAGGCCTAGAAAGGGCTTGATATAATATCATCCCTGGCTCGGTTTCAGATGTTTTGTTAGAAATACCATTGAGCCAAGTAAAGATGTTTTGTTAGAAATACCATTGAGCCAAGTAACCGGTTACTTGGCTCAGTGGTATTTCTAACAGTCTTCACGTTTTTACAAAAGGACAATACGATGGGGTTCAAATTATTTGTTGGTGGATAAGGGTGGGAAGGGTAAGGGCAGAGGAGAAGGTCCAAAAAGGTATAATAAATTTTGTCCTTTACCCTTTCAACGAGGAACAGGAAATAAATTATCCTGCCTTATTTTTTGTTCAGCCCTTAGCTTCGTCGACCTCTTTTCAATCTGTTGCCCACTCCGTATGCCCGCTTGCACAAGTTCTGGCTGAATATCTCTGTCTTTTGTATGTTTCAACGTGAAACCTTTGCTTGTTCATCCACATCATTTTTTATAAGATTCATCACGTTTTCCCGTCAGAGCCTAAGTTTGGTTGTGGAAAGTATCAGACTCAACTTTGAGTCATCACAATCTATTCGTTACTCTCTTGACTGGGATAGATAGGTAGACTCTCCTAGCTGACATCTGCATCAATTTAAATTAAAGGATCGGACATGTCGAGAGTATCTGGCATTAGTAAGAACTTGTATCACAAATTTGCACTCCAGCGTTCTCTTTGCTACCAATTTTGTTGAGATTTGTACGGACAGCCTCAAGCCAGGGATACAACTTTACAATACTGAGACAGACTATGCAATTAAACACTTCTTAGAGATGACAGAGTCGTGTATCAATGAGCTTTCTGGCATAAGTAACACGTTCTGGAATCTGAATCAGAATAGCACATTCAACGTGAAGCGAACATGAACATGATTATAAATTAGTACCAATTACTCACTGAGTCCCAAATCAGTTTATAGTTTGAGCTTTATGGCGAGCGCGTTTTTGAGCAGGTACAGAGGATGATGGCGATGATGAGCTTTCGTCCCTGGGGCCGTAACCTCCTCGTAGGGAAGGATCAGGAAAGGGAAGATCCGACTTATCAACTGGTGACGGTTTAGAATCTTCGAAATCTTGCCCATAGCGGTCCTCTTTGTTTTTTGCTATCCTGTTGGAGTAGTGTGTACGCACTAGGGTGTGCCACTCATCCTGTGAAATGTCAGATTTTTGAATTAGTAATATAATAGTGCTCTAACCCTTTCCGATTTGGTGACAGGTGAGGTCCAGTCTTTTGGAACTGTCATCCAACATGGCTGCAGCTCAAACCCAATTTTCTGCAGGGTAAGATCTAGAGCGTGGAGGAAAAGGGGGGTTGAATCGGTCAAACGGTTCACCCAAGAGAATAGGCTGGTTGAGGGCAACCACAAATGGTAGGATATCTGATGGAAGCTCTTTTTCATCGAGGTATGCGATTGGACTCGGCTCCCGCTTTCGTTTGCGATCTCTCCCCGGACTCGGAGTATTGAGCTTGCTCAATCTTTCGAGTTCGAGGGCTTTCTCCTCGCACTCTTTGTTGAAAAGTAGGAGAGAAAAAAAGTACCCGATCTGCATGAATGCATAATGCTCAGTAGTATCAAAGGCCTCGAAAGCGCGCCTGGCTTGTTGACGAAGCTGCCATAGATTTTGTGCAAAAGCTCTGACTGCGTTATCTTCAGCGGAACCTGCCCTGCGCCAATCTTGAGCATCTCCCGGTTGAAGAATCAGGCTCTTGTTCTCAACGGAGAATGCTGGAGTGACCTTTCTATTCTCTGGATCATATGTGAGAGCAGAACCATCAGGAGTGGATGTACCCGTAACGCCGATGAAGTCGATCTGATTATAGGATTCCAAGGTGAGTCGAGCCCATGACTGGTCCTTATTCTTGAAGCGAGCAGCTGTACAAAGATCTGTTATCCAGCGCGAACTCAAACCGTAGCTGCGGGATTCATCCTTGGATGAACTCATGGCGAACTGAGCGGTTTGCTCTATTCGCTCGAAAGCGGTTTCTCGATCGTAGAGAATGACCTGTATGATTGAATAATGTATATATATACTTCCGAGAGGAAAACCAAGTACAGCGCACCGAAGGATCATGATAGGCTTTCTCTCGACAATTCTCGTCCATCAACGTTGAAGATGTGTGGAATCAACCCGCTTGGCCCAATCCGGCCCGGTTATACGCGCTTGAACCATGTGACTCCAACTATTCTTGATACCAAACAACCATGTCAACCCCCTCGGAAACTGCTCGACTGCGAGTGTACGCGCTTGCTCGCGAATATGACTCTCGGAAAAAATCTGCTTGCAAGAATCCTTCCTCTATGACCAGAGTAAGTCTCTTCCAAACTCTTAACGCCAGTCTACACGCTAACCTTTTGTAGGCGGAAAGCCCGGATTCTTTGCTTGGCCTTCCTACGACAAAAGAGCTTCCAAATGCTTTCAAAATCGATGAAGATGCTCTTCGGCGTTATCCATGGTACCGCAAACCTCCGCTGATTCATTATGGATTTGGGATCGACTACGAAGACCTCATTAATTATCACGAGGCGCACCAGCTACGACTTCCTTCTGAAGAACTCAGTAGAGGCACATTCGTTGCATCTATCGAAAATTCTGCGCTCAGAGACCTTCGATCCCGCTGCAGATTCCATGATCTCGACATTCTTCCCCCGTCGGTGAAACACATCGGTTATGAACTGGTCTTGTCGCTTTACGACAGTCATACCATCGATGAACGAGAGCTAGCTGACGAGGAAGAGGAGGATCTTGTGAAGGTCATACAGGGAGAGCTGCCGGTGACGAAGAAGCAGTCTCTTCGATGGTTTTACCCTATATGCCAGTGATGGACGGTTCTGGTGAGCTGGGCTTCTATCACCCACCTTCTGGTGCTAATTCGAGCTTTAATTAGTTCTTATCAGTGTTGGACATGTCATTGACGATGTCAAACAGTCAATGACATTTGACGTGCCGCCAATGTTACACAGTCAATGACGATGACATTTGACAGCACCCTGGGAATGCTCGGCAGCACTCGGCACGTTGACAGTTTGATGACGTTCCTCAGTGTGAACCGCTGCGGTCGCCGGATCGTCCGGAATCGCTTCTCTGGGACTCGGCTAATTTTAATAACCGAAAGTCACTCGTCAAGTCATTTGACGAAGTTGTGATGACTATGATCGTCCTCCCGAGTCTTCTTCTTTACCCCCACCCATCGGCTGCAAGACCTCGAGACCAGGTCCTTCTTCCCCTCGAAGTCCAGATCCTCGAGGTTCTAGATTACTCCCTTGTACCACGGAAATCTTATCCGATGTTGCCGTATGTATTCTTCCTTGATGTGTCAGAGACTCGCTGGCAGGTTTGTTTTTTCGTTCAAGTATCCAATCAAGTCCATCCATGTCTGTCAATGCGGCGTCGGCGTTTAGGGCGATACTGTGGTCAAAGCAAGTTCAGCTGATACCACCCGGAACGAGGACGCGGTGTAATATCGTTAGATGGGCTCTGTCAATGAGAGACCAGTAAGTGGTCAGTCGTTCCATTTTTAATTATGACCCCCTCTTACTGTCAAGCCCGGCGGTAGTGCTAACACTAGTCGGTCGATTTGAGCAATCTCACCTTCTCGGCCCAGCGCAACTTGAAAGGTGCATAGTTTTTTTTGTCAAGCGTCTTTTATTCGCGCTTGATTTGCTTTGACGGATACGGACCGTACTGCAACGAGCAAGATTCATATAGCAAAAGCATATGGAACTCGTGAATAGGAGAAACATACTTACGAGCAAGCCAGATATTACTGCAAACAAGGTCAGTCCACTTTTCTACTCTAAAGCTATAAGCTCGTTGACCACTCCATGTATCAAAATATCTGACACGACTCATGAATACCATGCTCACCTTCATCTAACACGATTCGTACGATCTGCTTGCGGCCGTCCATGAAACAATTTATCCCCTTCAAAGACCTCACCGGTGATTCTGAAGTAGTACCATTCGTATGGTCAGCCTTGACAAGGCGCATCCGAACTTATAAAGCTGTACCTTGTCCTTCGGCCCGGGAGCTTCCGTATGCTGTCGATCACGATGCCGAACAGATAATCAACAAACTTTGAGAACTACTGGACAGATGAGTATGAAGGATCAATGTTTGAGGCAGTGTAGCATCGCACTGCTGGCCCGTACTTACTAAAGCGAGTAAGGCTGGATTTGTTCAAAGTACGACGAAAGAGTGAAATTTAGGCCGATTTACCAATTCTCGATGAGATATGTAGGAATCGTAGAGGTTGAAGAAAATATACAGACCTCGCACCTATGTTGTGCAACGCTTGATGTGAGTCGCCGCGAACTTTACAGCCTGATCAGATGGAACAAGCAAGTCCGTGCAAGGAAACGAAATTACCGCCCGAATGGTGACCCCCGTACACTCTCCTCGTCTTCGAGGCTTCAGAGGCCATACCCCCCCTGTGGGGCAATCAATCACTGTGGAGTCTGACCGAATGGGTCGAGTACATGTATACGAGTTCATAGTTACAATTCGAGGGCAGTCTTTAGAGCTAAGGCCATCGGATCGTGGACAACTACATCGGCCGAGCTCACTTCGGTCGAAAAAAAAACAACCAGCGAAATTGCGCGCGTGCAATCGACGAGGCAATTACCAAAGTTTCAAGCTTTGGTTTATGGGTTTGGTAAACGTTGACAGCACAAGGGTATTCATCCAGGAGATGTCGTAGATACTAACGCACCTCAATAGTCGTGCTCTGCAGATATGTTGGAGGATCGGAGCTAATCCGCCTGACGGCCTTTTATATGATGACAACGGTCATCTACCACATCCTCATAATGCCTACATGTCCTTCAGAAAACCAGCAAGCGATTGACCAGAGCGATTTTGGAGTACAAACTGGGATGCGCATCGTATTGGATGGGCCGTAGCTGGTGGATGCGCAGCAGCGGTGACTTTCACAAAAAAAAATCGCTCGGAGAAGCACGTGCCAAATCGTGTCATCCAGAATCATGTGATGGCGCCCCGGGGCGAAGAGTGATTACCGTAACTCAACATTGAGCCAACACCATCGCGTCAGGAGGGCGCAGCCCGAGCATGCGGGAAAACCTAATCAGCAGCTGCGAAGACTAGGTCAGGGCCTAGAACCCACGTTGGTGCCTTTGCAACGAGAAATGCAAATTTGCTGTATCAATCTATCCTTATCCCGGTTTTTTGACCTCTTAAATCATCACCCATCGCATTCTTGTTCGGACCACACATCCTTATTCGATCTCAAACGTGGGTTCATCTTACCGAGGTCCAGGCTGTAAAACTTTACGGAGCGCCAGCGCTCAAGCCTCTTTCTTTCTTAACATGGCCGACGATTCCAGCATTATTCGCCAAAAAATGTGCTAGTTATCGGTGGGGCTCCGCCGGTCTTGTTACTCTCAGAAACCTCGTTGAGAGAGGCCAGTTCAGCGCGTCGAGCTGGTGGAGCGAAGAATGATGTCGGGGGTGTTTGGTAAGCTTTCGTTTCACCTCTGACGACCCGCCAAAAAAAAAAAAAAAAGACTCAGAAAAATGGTCAGGTATCAAAACGAACCCTTAATCGCGTCTGAAAATGGGACATTAATCAACAAACCCCAGTGGCCGTCCCCCGCATACCCAGGTCTAGTGGGCAATGTCTCCCCGATTCCTCTCATTTTCCGAATTCCCATTTCCACCTACCCGGATCATCCTCATCAGCCATTTCCAACTCTGATTGAGACGTACGAATACCTGCGTAACTTTGCAAAACCGTACCTCTCCGGAGGGCTCGTACGCCTCAACAGCGAAGTATTACGAGTAGAGGAACTTCCGCTTAACAAAGGCTGGAAGATCCGGATAAGAGATTGTCCGCGTGCGAGACTAACGAAGGGATACCGCTAGACTCGGAAGAGATTTGGGATGCTGTGGTGTTTGCGCTGGATACTACGATAAGCCTAATTGGCCTAAACCGAAGGTTTGGATGCGGTCAGAAAACGAGGCTTGGCGCTGCACTCCAAATGGTGGAATGGACCTGATGGGTACGAGGGCAAGGTGCTTGTTCTTCTTCTCTTCAACTCTTGGCGTTAATAAAGGTAACCCTGTGTATTCCTTCTTTTTCCCTCTCTAGAGAGCGATTGTCATCGGGAATGCAAATTCGTCCAACGATATCGCTACACAGCTCGCACCTGTCGCTCGAGCTCCTGTCTATCGAAGCATGCGGCGCCCACACCTACGTGGTTCCCGCACCTCCAGATGCACGAGTTGAAACGTCGGTCCAGTCGCACGATACATTCTTCAGCCTCCTCGTGAGCTGTGGACGTGCAGTGAATGAAAAGTGACGGTGGTGTTACAGAACGGGACAGAAATTAAAGATGTGCGTAGTAATTCTGGGTACGGCGGATTGCCGCACCCCGAATTTGTACACGTTCTCCCGATTAGAAGTTGACGACGCCAACGATGTCATGGGCGCCAGGTTTCTATCCTATCCAAACACCTCCTCCTCAAACACCTCCTCGTCACCTTCCTCTCATCCCGAGCTTATAGTGACCATCCTAAATCTCCCACAAGCACCGCTGTCTCTATCATGTCATATACTAATCCAGTCCTCCCCCATACTCGACGCATCCCTTTCCTCTATCAACACATCCTATATTCGTATAATCCCTCGTTGGCGTTCATAGGCACCATCCTGGCCATCACACCGTTCATCGTCTCTGACGTGGCGAGTACCTGGCTTGCGTTGGCGTGGTCGGGGCAAGTTGGGTATCCGCAGGAAGTCGAGAAAAGGCTGCAGTTTGATAGGGAGAGGGTTAAGGAAGTTGAGAGATTAGTTGAGGCGGAGAACCGAAGGAATAGTAGGGAGGGCGAGGAAGACCGAACACGAACGGGCATGGGAATAGACGATGGACAGAAATCAAATGGGATGGTGCTACCCGAAGTCGACTCTCAATCGTCACGAGCTGATCCTTCATCCTTCATTACCTACTGCTTTCTTGGGAGCGGCGGCGACGAAGGTGCCCAAGGTGGAGAAGCAGGGTACGCGAATACTCTGAGGAAGGATGTTGTTGGCGCTAGAAAAGATCTGGATGGGGTGCTGCCTGTTTGGGACGCTGAGATGATGAAAGCGAGGTGGGATATGTTCCCGACGAAATACGAGGCACTCGAGTGGGCTCGGATGCATTGCGTATAGGGAGTATTCTAGTTGTTTAATTCTTCTTGTGCTTCTTTCTTCGTTTTAGTTTGAGCCGGATGGAAGGTCAGCTGTGCTTTTTCCCTGTTTTTTTTTTTTTTTTAGATTGAAATTATGGAGTTTCGTTGACCCCCTCGGAGGGAGGGCTGTCGGGATACAAAACTATCCAGATATCTTTCTCTTTTTTCTTGGATCGAAATATGATGGTTCTCTTTGTACGATTTACAGTAAATACTACTTGTATGATACTTTTGTGTGTTGCTCTAATTAGAAAATATGATCCGAATTCGGAACGATTACTTCCTCCGTATAACCCGAAGGCGCAAGCGCCTATTGCCCAAATAGCTCAAGTACCCGTACTTCATATCCGTCCTAGTAAGAAATAGGAAGTCCCAAAGCGATGTTTAGGAGGAGTCATCGGTGCTCATTAGCTGCCGGATCAGTCCGTTGCAATTAACTCTCTATGCGTCAACTTGGCGCCAGCTGTTGGCAGTCGTACATTCATTCCTCCCCTGTTGGTTGCGCGAAGCGATGTTACAGTATTTTACGATGTCGGCACGATGTCCTGGATAAAAAATCATCAGGAAAGAAAGAAAGAAAAAAGGTCGGGCACTTTGGACATTTTTTTTTAGATTCTTACGAACAAATCGTGGTCAAGCAAATAAGGATTTCATTTGGAAATATATCTACAGGGCTACAATACGGGTTCATGAACAGTATCGCTCTCGAAAGAAGAAAAAAAGGCATCCCGAAGAAAAGTATTTGACGAAAGGTGTGCAAACGTCCGAAATGTAGTAGTAAGCATTTGTCGCACGGGTTGGGGGAGGAGGAAGAGGGAGAGGAGGAAGATTTGCGCGATACTACTTGTCGCTCATAGCTTTCGGGAAAGGAATCTTTGAACGGAACAGTCTTTCCGTCAAAAAATGAGAGCAGATAACCCTCGATGAACTCTTCCGATTCATGGCCGGTAGGGGCGGTGGTCGACCTCGAACGCTCGATGTGCAGCGAGAATGAAGATCGGCCATTCAGACCTAAAGCTGAAGAGAAGGATGAGTAGCCGTTCAACTTTGTTGAAAACAGAATGAAAATTTTTGATACTATTGAATATCACCGACGAGGAAGTACGACGGCACGACTTTTCCATGGTCCAAGTTTTTGGAACGCAAAGTTGATACAATGAGAAAAGATTTTGCCATGACCGTGACGATGACGAGGGGAAGTGGGAAATGTGGCTCTTCATCGTCCTCCGTCATGAGCATCTTGTTGAAAGTCGGTGCCCGTCACGGTGGTGGGGAGGGATAGGAGGATACCATTCATTGCTGTCCTCCAAGAACTCCTCGGGGTGATGATGATGATGTACACGAACCGGACGAAGTTTTCGGTGTTCTTCGTCCTCGCAAATCTTCCTCGTTATTACTCATCTTCGGAGGCACCAAAGTCAGCATCAGTTCCGGGTAATACGTCTTTGTTCTCGTGATGGCGGTGGTGATCAGGACCATGAGGATGAACACGGGCGATCTCGAACTGGAAAGAGGCATCCCAAAGGATTTACGGAGAGCGTTATATATTTCGATGGCCTTTTGGCGGAATGCTGAGCCCGCACACCCAGGGTGAGTCTCGTTGTGACGTTCTTGTTTCATCCCAGAGGGAGGAGGACGTTGTCCAAAGACCTTGGGTTGGTTTTGGAATATGGCAGTTTATTGTAACGCAAATTGCGTTGATCTGGAATGATATCGGAAGAAAAAAGAAAAATGAAAAAGAAGACATGAGATTGGATGATGAGACATAGCAAACAGGAGTCGAAACAGGAGTCGATACGTACGGAGGCCGGCACCGGCAATAAGAGCTGCAAGCTCGTGAATATAGGTGCAAGCGAAGAGAAGCTCAGGTGACGGAGAAAGGAAGTATCCGCTGTGTCTTTGGCCAAAGCGTCTTCGTCGACCTCAAAGTATGTCGAAACTTGCTTCAAGCGGGGTTATTCGTCGCTCATGAAGTTTTTGAGTGTACCACAAGCGTAAAAACAAAGGACCAGAGATGCAAAGATTGGTGTAGATCGTGTATGTGCCACGCCCGCTGCAAGTAAGAAGTGCGATCGCTATGTATGGGGTGTTCGAGCTCCTCCGAGTGAGCTAGATGGATCACCGGAGTCAGTACAGACGATACTTCGTTACGGCAATAATATACTTACCGGACCTTACCGACGTAGTCCCAAACCACTCGGGTACCACCGTAAGTACTGCTCACCGGTGTGTTAGCTGGACACTCCGAGGGGTTGAGGCAGAGCTAGAGCTAGTGATTTTAGCTCGTGCCGAATCTCTGCCTTCACTGCATTCGCAAAGAGTATACCTTGGTCGTATATTTTGCGTGCAAGAAGGAAAGGCCGAAGACAAAGGAATTACATGTGCTATATGCGGAAAATGAAAAACTCGTGTACTGTACCAGATCGGGTTGAAGGAGTCTAACTTCATCGTCACGTCGTTCGACCGCCAAAGTGAAGGCTACGGCTGTTCGTTCTTCGTAGCGGGCCAGCTTCAATTACTGTTACACTTACCTCCTGTTCAAAAAATTCAGACGAACGCTCTCGGGTACCTAGTTCCTGCGACATGCTCGTACATAAT
>JAACJN010000354.1:0-41627 GCA_013368555.1 Collybiopsis confluens
TGCCTTCGCGAATCCAGGATCAATTTTCGTGGCCTACAGGACTATGAGGCGTTGCAGGTTTACTTCTAAGAACAGGTGCCCACTCGCCTTCTGAGCATCCGACTCTGCGTCCAGATAACTGTAATTGAAATTAATCCCGGTGGTAAACTTGTTACGAAAAAGAAAGATGCTGACTTTTTGAGATTCAGCCGGCAAGCTGCTCGGTTCGAGTACAAGACTGCATTGTCGCCACCAATTTGAAGCGCTTCAGAGTACTGTTGTGGATCCCTCTCGAAGGATCCATTAGTTTCTATTTCATTCTATTTCATTCTACTTACTTCTATAGCTAAACCTCGTAGTACTTTGTAGAACATTCTAGATACATTGTACTTAAGTATAAAAGCTCGAGTACGAGCCTACGAATATTATCAGATTTATTATTATCATAACCTTCTATCAACAATAGGTTATGGGCCCCGAGCCCTATTGAACTTCTCGCATACTTATTCTTAGCTCCTCGTCGCTCTCGTCCTTCCACACTCGTAATAACAGCATCACAACAAGTCTACATTCAAAATGTCAGACTCCACCACCAGTGCTTACCGAATTCAGCATTTATCCGGTGTCGAGAATTACTCCACCTGGAAAATTAAAATGCTTGATATTCTTACCGATATGGGCCTTGAGGATTATGCCCTTGGCGCCATCACCAGACCAAACGACGCCACTGCAGCAGCAGATTGGAGCAAGAAAGACAGACAAACATTATCTGCCATCCGACTCCGAGTAGGGGATGAACCCCTGGTTTACATATCCGATGCAAGCTCAGCCGAATCGGCTTGGAGCACACTATCTGATATGTATCAACCCAAAGGAGCAATCGGCATCATTCAAGTACGTCGAAAATTATTCCGTACTCAGTGCCAAGAGGGAGAAGACATTAATGAGCATATCCGTACTATGACTCGTTACCGAAAAGAACTCGCCGCGTTGAATTCAAAAATCTCTGACGACGAATTCTCCATCACACTTCTCACCTCCCTTCCAGACTCATGGGACTCTTTCATCCAAGGAGTCGATACTTCTTCCCTTTCCAATTCCACCGCTCTCATCGCTCGAATTCTTGAACAAGCCCGCCGAAAAATCGCCAAGCCCAGCTCTGATGATATTGCGCTTCCCGCCAATAGATTCAAGGGCAAGAGCGGCAAATCATCACCCCCATCTCCGAATTCGACATGCCACGGCTGCGGTCGCCCCGGTCATTTTATTAGTGACTGCTATGACACCGCTGCCGGCAAAACATATACAGAGCAACAGAAAAAGGAAAATCACCGGCGTTACATGCGGAACAAAACACGGCCGAATAAATCCCATCGAGCTCATCTTGCTCAGGAGGAAGATCAGCCCACAGAAACTGACTACGCATTTATGGGTCAGGACTCAGGGTATAATAATTTACCTCCAGACACTTGGTTGATAGACTCGGCCTGTACTAAACACATAGTCCGCAATAAATCACTGTTTTCCACTTATTCAGAAACGCCCGGACACTCGGTTAAAGGTTTTGGCCAAACTCCCGCTGTAGGCCAAGGGACTGCAGCAATTGCTACCCACTCCGGAAAACATGCATTTAATATTGCACTCCGTAATGCTCTCCACGTTCCAGATGCACCCTTCAACCTTATCAGTGTAGGATGCATGACTCAGGCTGGATTCACTGTCAAATTTGCAGCAGACTCACTATCAGTATTCGCTCCCGGCTCCTCCTCGCGTGAAGTAATACACGGAAAAAGAGCCGGAAATTTATTCGTTGTTGAAACCACTAAAAGCTCACCCCGATTCGCATCATCTCTACAATCACCACCTGATACATTCGAAACTCTTGCATTCCCATCAATTCCCGCCTCTCGCACATGGAAAGATTGGCACCGTACTTTCGGACACATCAATGCCAAGTCCGTAAAACTTTTGCACGACAAAGGCATGGTGACTGGCATGACAGTTGATCCAGACAGTCCATTAGAATTCTCTTGCGAGGCATGTATACGTGCCAAGCAAAATGTCCAATCTTTTCCCCCCGAAGCTGAACGAAAATATACAGAAATTGGTGAAATGACATTCACCGATGTATGGGGACCAGCTCGTGTAAACGGGATCAATAGAGAACGATATTATGTCTCGTTCACAGATGGTGCTACTCGACGAACAGTGATCTACTTCATGAAACAGAAATTAGAAGTAGAAGAAAAAATCAAAGCTTACGTCGAATACATCAAAACCCAAACCGGAAAACGTTGCAAAGCTTTCCGATTTGATAATGGTGGTGAATACATTTCTGCCGAAGTAAAGAGGTATCTCTCCGGAAAAGGAATACACTCGGAATACACTGCCGCATACTCCCCACAGCAAAATGGAGTTGCGGAACGATTAAATCGCACTCTCATTGAACACGCTCGTGCTATGCTTGCCGAGCATGATTTACCCCTGTTCCTATGGCCGGAAGCCGTCGCTTACGCTGTTTACCTAAAAAACCGCTCACCTACACGAGCACTAGATCGGGATATTACACCTGATGAAGCATTCTGGAAAAAGAAACCCGATGTTAGCACACTCAGAGAATTTGGCTCACCCTGCTGGGTTCTGCGTCAGGACGGCAAAAATCAAAAACTCACTTCAAAATCTCGTCCATTTCATTTCACTGGCTTATCCGATGAATCACGTGCATGGAGGTATTTTAACCCCGAATCACGAAAAATACAAACATCGCGAAATGTGATATTCAATACCAAAGAAGTGGAAGATGATTCACCGGCTACAGAAAAGAACCTTACGTCGGGACTCGAGGGGGAGCAGAGAAAAGCAAACAATTCTGAAATTAAATCAGTCGAGTCACCGCCGTCGGAATTAAATCAGGATACACTTACCAAATCGCCTCAGCAGCCTAGTACTCCCTTACCCATGACTCCACTTCGCTCTCTTTCACCTCTAACCCCTCTTCCATCTCCATCTCCATCTAGCGTATCAACTCCATCTAAAGCACCTCGAGATATTAGCAGCACCATCAGTACTGAAAATATCATCTCCGGGAAGAGAACAACTCGATCAGCACCCACTTTAAATTACCGACTTCTAAACAATCCGGACTCTCGTTCACCTAAACGACCGGATGCTTGGAAAACACGAGTACCTAATTCATCGGATGCTCCACCCGAATTTGACACTGTCGCCTTTGCCTTCCCATCCTTCCAACAAAGTTCTGTCACTGAACCATTAACTGTTGATGAAGCTCGATCTCGTCCCGATTGGGCAAAATGGAAAGAGGCAATGGATGCCGAGATCGAACAACTCAATAAACTCAATACTTACAAGCTCACACAGTGCCCACCTGACCGCGTTCCAATCGCGAATAAATGGGTATACCGTGTCAAGCGCGATGCCGATGGAAAAATTATTCGGTACAAGGCACGACTTGTCGCCAAAGGTTTTTCCCAAATTCCGGGAATAGATTTTGACGAAACCTTTGCACCAGTTGTCCGAATGGAAACGGTGCGACTTCTCATTTCCATTGCTGCCCGATATAAACTCAGAGCACACGTCGTTGACGTGATCGGCGCATACTTAAATGGAAAACTTGACGAAGAAATATACATGACACAGCCAGAATGCTACGAAGACGGAACCACACGAGTATGTAAACTCGAACGTTCCCTCTATGGTTTAAAGCAAGCCGGCAGAGTTTGGAATCTCACTCTAGACTCAAGCTTCAAAGAATTAGGGTTCACGCGTCTTTTATCAGACCAATGCGTATACATACGCAGATCTCAAAAAGGGATAGTCATTGTTGCCGTACACGTCGATGACATGTCCATTTTTGCATCCAGCGATGAACTCATGACCGAAACTGAAGTACAACTCGAGTCTAAATTTTCTATTAATAAACTCGGTCCACTTCGTCAACTTCTCGGTATGGAAATCCGCCAAACCGAAGATTCCATAATTCTTACACAAACTCAGTATCTAACTCGGATACTCGACCGCTTTGGAATGACCGACTGTAAACCGGTTGCTACGCCTATGGACACTCACATTAAACTTTCCCGCCTTCCCGAGAATGAATCCCATCCAGACATCAAGGCCGTATACCAAAATATTATAGGATCCTTGATGTATGCCGCCATTACCACTCGTCCGGATATCTCCTTCGCTGTTCAGGCTCTATCCCAATTCAATACCAACCCTGGACCCATTCACCTGACTGCCGCTAAACGTATTCTTCGCTATCTAAAAGGCACGCTCAATCTCGGCATCAAATATTCATCCTTAGATGATTTTGAGCCCGTCCTATTCAGTGATGCAGACTGGGGAAATGGCATTGACGATCGGAAATCAATTTCCGGTTACGTGTCTACACATGCAGGGGGAGCCGTTACCTGGAATTCGAAGAAGCAACCCACCGTTGCACTCTCAAGCATGGAAGCCGAATATTTGGCTTTGTCTGCAACCACCCGCGAAGCGCTCTGGCTTCGTACCTTATTTGCCGAACTTGGATTGCCATTCAAACATCCTCTCGACATTTTTGTGGACAACCAAGGCACCATCGCGTTCGCCCAAAATTCCGGATTCCACGCCCGCTCGAAACACATTGATATTCGGCATCACTTTATTCGCGAGAATATTACCTCTAACAAGGTATCAATTCACTACTGCGCAACTGAAGAGAATATAGCGGATATCTTAACGAAGGGACTTGATCGGAACAAGCACGAACATTTCCTCGAACTTCTCGGGATGTATCGAGCTTGAGGGGGAGTGTTGTGGATCCCTCTCGAAGGATCCATTAGTTTCTATTTCATTCTATTTCATTCTACTTACTTCTATAGCTAAACCTCGTAGTACTTTGTAGAACATTCTAGATACATTGTACTTAAGTATAAAAGCTCGAGTACGAGCCTACGAATATTATCAGATTTATTATTATCATAACCTTCTATCAACAATAAGTACTTGGCTGCGGCAGATACATAATTCTTTTTGGAAAAAAGCTGATTTCCCTCCTCCTTGAGTTTTTCTGCGCGTTCAGCGTCTGACATAGGTGGTGGATAAGTCGAAAATTTAGTCGAAATTTTTCGAGATGATCGTGGCAGAAAGACAAGGCGGAAGCGAGATATTACGTAGTAAGAATATTTCAACATTCCCACAGCAACCCCTCCGTTCCGTTTTCAAGGACAGAATAGATAATGCTAATGTTTCAAGCAATCGACCATTCAAGTACTTAGAATTTTACAATTTCATTGGACCTTGTTCCGTTTTGACATCTGCAAGAAGCGGAAGTAAGTAAGAAGACGTACGGCAGGTCAAAGCGAGTTATATTTTCCCTTTTCAGGATAGAAGCATTTTTTTTCCGGAACGAATCCTGCTAATTAGTTCTACTCTTGGGCATACTACCAAAAATATTATTGACCGGAAATATTGCCAAGTATACAGAGGGGTTCTAGTTAATGTTGGCTAGCTTTATATTTCGAAACTTTATACACCGAAATGAACGAAAGGAACCCATCGAAGGAAATGCTTTTGACCTATCTTTTCTCTCAACTTTCCGACTGCGTAATGGAGCGCATATGAGGAATGAGAGCTTTGATTGTCTCCCTCCTCCCGTAAGTAACGGTAGAAATGTTGCGCGACAAAACTTGCATCGTCATCATCGATAGCCCAGAGTGTCCCGATGACATTTTGGAAACCCGCCATCAGCATCCCCGCCGCCAGATGTACAGCTTCTTCCGATAGCTGCTCGTGGCCAACTGCCGTCCTGCACGCTGATAAGTACGCAAGCTGTGTGCGACTGAATGACTCCGTCATTAAGTCCGCAAGTTCCAGATCCTTGTCCTGAAGTAGGAAGGCACTTTTCAAAGGATTTTCGATATCCTGTATAGCATGGCAAGCAAAATGAACCCAGTTGTGCGTTCTAATACCTTCCAGTACAGCCTCTTTCTTTCCAGCAGAGTCATTGATCCAAGTCATATTCGGATACATCTTCTGAAGAGTTTGAACTTCTTCGGTCGTAGATGGGAGATCCTCTGCATTCGGTGTGTTAGGCTGCGATATCGCGAGTAACTGTGTCGCTTCTTTTGATTGAGAAAGACTATGATTCTGGGCAGCGAGGAGAGCAGCCAGATTAGGCGTGTAAGACGAAACAACATAATCGAAAATCTTGTCGCCTCCGCCGGTCTTGTAAATTCCGGCAGCATGCAAAGGCAGAAAGGTCAACGGTCCGCTGACACACCATGTAATATGTGGCAGTCTTCCGTCCTCAGCTTTCCGTAACTAAAACAGGACGGGTTATTAACAGTTCAGTTATCACAATGGCTAACTCAAAAGGTTACCCACCTTGGTTCCGAATGATTCAATTATCGGACGGACAACGTCAGTCCATAGAGATGCAAGAAGGGCTCGAATACGGCCCGTCACTGTTGACGTAGGAAACCCTCCCCTACTCCTCGTGCGAACTCCCTTGGTTTCCAGATCGGCTACAAAGCTAGCTAGCATTTGGTCTGCCTGTTCTTTGGAGAAATTCTCCAACGGGATAAGCAGAGGGTCTTTCTGCCATGGGACGAGTGCAATAGCGTCGCATCGTTCATCGGAAACATTAATGAAGACAACGGGCCCATTACGAGTGGCAGCGGATAAATCTGTAAAGCTCTGAGAACGGAGTGCGTTATGGTCCCGGGCGGATGATTGAGCTTGGGCCATGAGTTGCTCGTACTTCTCTGCCAACATACGTTGTTCCTGCTTTTTCATATCTTGAACTGCAACTGCAAAAGCGGCCATTCGTCGAGCGAACTCTTCCGGGGACATCCCAGGTATTGGTGAGTCTCTGCTCACAGCAAGAGTCATAGCTTCAAGGAGCTGAGTAGTTAGAACCGCGCTAGCAGTTGAATGATGAGACTCCATCCCCATTTTTTGCAGTTTTTCAGTGACAGATCTGATCTCTTCACCAAGCGGTCCACCATACTCGTCTTTCCGAAACTGCAAGATCTGGCCCCAGACGATACACCGACCCTCTTCTGCCCATTCCAGCGCCAATTTGAGTTCATCGGCCTTGATAGCGAGTGCGACTGCATACCCAAGAAATCTCCAGAGATTCTTCGTAAGATCGTAACGACTATGGAGATCATTCCCGATCCAGACAATACGCGGTATAAGTTTGAACACCTCTTTGAACGCCTCAAGACCAGATTGGGTACCGTAGTACTCGACACATAGATTTGCTCGTTGCGTGGCGCAAAGGAACTGGTTGTATGAGGGTTTTGAGGGGAACGAAGACCCTCTTGCGAGTATCTCCATCGCCTCGTTTCGATCTGATTCCGAAGATTTTTCATTATCCCTACTTCGAAAGAGTAATGAAGTTGCCAGTCCTTGACTGAACTTTGCCATCTCCAGCATGTTTGGTAATAAATCAAGAGCACGGTGACCAGCGTCGACGGATCGGTCCAAGAGGTCCAGGGAAAGATCACTGCTTAAAGTCAGCAACGAAACGTCACCTCACCTCAAGAAATATTTTTCGTACCTTTTTATCGTCTCTGCAGCCTGTTTCTGCATCACATACTTGCGTCTCAGGGCACCTGAAAGAGCAAATGAGGCTATCGATTGAGCCTCAACCCTACGACTATCAAGCGCGGATGCGGCCTCCTCCAAGTATTGTACTGCCTCGTTGATAGATTCTAGACTCACATCCGAGGGGTCTAGTATTGTCTGAGCAAGGTTGATGAGACGTAAGGGTCTCGCAGGATCGTCGTTCCGTGTCAGAAGGATAGCCTTGCGCATCATCTCTATCCCCCTTTCCAGATGCTCCATATTTTTGGTGGCTGGATAGAGCTGCGCATATGCGGCACCGTAGCTGGCAAGAATCTTTGCCTCGGATGGATGATTTTCTGGAATAGTTTCGAGGGCCATGCGCATGCCTTCTATAGCAAACTCAAGGTCCGCGAAGTCTTGCAAGTGCTCAAAGCGACGATGGTATGATTTCGCGAGCGAGTAATGACAGTTGAACTTGAACTCCGGCTTGAGCTTGAAAAGAACACGAGGTCAGTATTTAGACTTGAAGAAACTAAACGAGAGGAATTTTAACCTTTAGGTGATTTAGAGCATGGACATGAGCGTTAACAGCTTCATCTAGATCTGTTGTATTACCCGAGACTTCAAAGTGCACTTGGAGAGCATTTCCTAAATTAACGAGGATAGCCGGAAGACGCTCATCATCCTGCTCTAGCATCTTGGAAGCACTCCTCTGTGTGGCAACCGCAGCTTCTAAGTCCTCCACAGAGCTTCGCTGCTCGTATGAAATGATACGAGACACCCCGTATGATGTCTTCGCCTCCACATTAGTCGGGTCAAGCTCAGTTGAGCATTGAAGCAACGCCACAGCTTCGCTTAGATCCTGGATGTTCCCCCGAGCTTCAAACTCATCTACAAAATGGACCCCGACCCTGTGAAGAATGCGGGCCCTTCTCTCCGGTGTCAAAGAAGCTTGGTCACCACGAACGAGATCGTCCTTTACTCTAGCGAAAACCGTCTGAAGTTGTGGGTTCCCAGACGCCTTTATGATGCAATTCGCAATCTGGCGAAAGTAAAGTGGTGCATGATCGTCTTGCTCCGGAAGAATTGATAATCCCTCCATAAAGTTATCGAGCGACGCAGCAAGATCATCTCGTTCCCCGAGGTGCGTGAACCTATTCGAGAAATACTGTCCAAGGGTATAGAATAATTCAGGAGCATCCTCGTTCTTAGGGTCGAGTTGTAACGCCTCACGGGTGCACTGGATCGCCTCATTAAGGGACGAGTAATCATTCGTGTGCTCGAAACGAATCGTAAAAAACGAGGCAATTCGACGGAGAGCATCAAACTTGCCCTGAGCATCTCCTGCGTCTGCATATCTGTAAAGGAAGCAAAGTTATAAGAAACATTCGAGCAAGTTTGCACAAACCGTCGTTCGAACTCACCCTTGAACAGCCATTCTCATCATTCCAATACCCTGGTCGACCATTCTGATGTTTTTTGTTTGCTGAAATTCACGCAAAAAGAGCAGAGCGGTCTCAGCTTTGTCGTAAGGGCTCATCCTGGCAAGCCGCGCGTTCATGTCTTGAGCTACGACTTCCGAATTCGCTTGAGCAGCAGCGTCATCGTCCCAAATATCGAAAGGTAGAGTGGCTAGATTAGCTAGCACTTCGTCGAATTTATCAGATGGTAGTAATGAAAGCTGTAACGCCAGCCTAAGGGAAGGCGCCATGTTTGCTGGATCTTCATCCGGTGTGTTTGAGCTCTGATAATACGAAGATCAGTGAGCGTAAGAATAAATCACCGGAGAGTCGCAGACCATGATAATTCGGAGGAAATTAGATTCAAAATACGCCAGCTCCCTTGTCGTTTAAGTACGTTATACGAGCGCTAGTAAAGCTGTACATTACAACTTGAATATGATGCTCCTGATGGATTTGCTTCGATTTGACAGCACTTGATTAACTTGGCTATGCAGCTTGGACCCGGGGGAAGCGTGCAGCCCAGAAAAGGTCAGTCCGTCAGTGGAAATGTTACGGTAATGAAAGGGGAGTGAGGACCTACATAGCCAACTTCTCCCATATATAGACATAGAACACCGTCCTCGTCCATGTAATGATGTGAATGACTTGCCATTCATGGTGACCCTGACCCTCCCTGAACCATTAATTATAACTTACCTTTCGGAGAAAATGGCCCTTCCGCAACAGCGGGTCCTTTGAGCAACCGGGGTCTGGTGAACAAAACTGCTATGCCTGAAGAAATTAATATGTGCACAGGATGATCATGATTTTGAGCAACCGTCAAGTTTCAACGCACACTATATGAAGCAGAAGCTAACGATAACAGATTAAGTCGAATGCTAAGGATGTCAGAGGAGCTTTGAGCAACGGGGCATATGCTTCATTGGGCGTCGTATGGCGTTCTTAGGATCACTTCGAATAAAAGGGACTCGGAAAGCGCGATGTAAACAAGGAAATAATTTCTCACGGGAATGTGACTTTGATGACGTCAGCGAAACGGTTTCCAAAGCAAATTCGTTGGTAACGTTTCTTACTCTTTACTCTCATCTTCCTCCCTCTTATCATCGGTATCGTGCTGTAGAATCCCGGCAGCTATCTGATATTTGCTACCGGTAATCTTTTTCTACTGAAACGGCCTCAACAACCGTTGGGTAACTATAGGACGACCCAAACGACCCAAGCTTTCAGGGACAGTCGAAATCCAAATACTGTACTTAGGTGGATCCTTGATCATCGTTGAACGCGGTCAATTTGGACGAGCGAACACTCATGGCTGGAGGAATTACGTGGAACTATGTCTTCAAATTCATAATTACCGGTGTGTACGATTCACCACTTCAAGTAATACTCTTTACTAAGTGAGAATCATTTCTAGGCGATGCGGCCGTGGGCAAATCATCCTTGTTGGTTCGGTTGACAGACCAAAGGTTTTTGGCCAACCCAGATCCGACGGTGAGTACTGTATATCTTTACCGCTCCTTTTTTCGTTTCAGTCTTGCGTTTTGACGATACTGACGTGCCTTGCTATCGGAGGCAGTTAGGGGTGGAATTCGGATCAAAACTTATCACTATACGAGACAGCAGTGAGGGGAGTACAATTGTGAAGCTTCAGTGTCCGTCATTCCCTTGTTTTTGTTTCCTCACCGTAAAGATTTTGATTTTGATCCTGCTCCACCAGGCTGGGACACCGCAGGAACAGAGTCGTTCCGTTCCATAACCCGGTCATATTACCGGGGTGCTGCGGGGTGCTTATTAGTTTACGATGTTACCTCGAGAAAAAGTGAGCATGCTCTCCTGACCTCTGCCCGCCTTTCTGCTCTTCATCCTTTACCTGACCGGCTCTTAATCACAGGCTTCGAGAATACACGCACGTGGCTTGCGGATGTTCGCCAGCATGCCGACCCCCACCTCACCTGCATTCTCGTCGGCAACAAAGTCGACGTGTGCGAAGAAGAAGACTTAATATCTTCTGAACCGAACCGTACAGAATCAACAGGACACTCTCGAACGTCAAGCTCATCGTCAGCCAAGAAGCGCAAACGCCAAGTGCCAACCGCCGAAGCTGAGCTGTTCGCGAAAGAAGAAGGGTTACTCTTCGTGGAGTCGTCTGCAAAGTCGGGGTTGAATGTTGAGGCTGCGTTTGAGCAAGCTGCGAAGGATATTCTGGACAAGGTCAAGGGTGGGGTATTTGATGGGGATGATCTTCGAGTGAGTGGGCTCTTTGATTTTTTTTTTTCGATTTTTTTTCACTGAAGAATACCGTTAATCTCATTATTCATCCAGTCACCCGGTGTCAAGCTCTCGCGACCGATAAACTCGCAGAAGAATGGCAATCTCCCTTTGAACGGATCGGGGAGTAGGTCGACGACGTGTTGTAACTCATGACCCATATACCATTCCATCCTCCGTTCTACCGTCGGAGGTAAACATCGTCCCCATATATTCCCGGAGCGATAGTAATATATCGGCTGTTTTTGTATGTATGTGTGAATATTTCCCTTTTTGTTGTAGACTTATTTTATCAGGTGTAACTGTAAAAAAGTAGAGTGTACGGGGAAATTTGTACGATTTTATTTATTTATTTTGGTTTTTGTTAATGTTATGGATGAAGCCAGCGTCCGACTCGAGCATCATCGTATCGTTCTTTCTCTATTGGATACATTCCGGACGCACCAATAGTTTACTAAACCACCGCGGGGGAGGAGGGGTGCGGGGGGCATGAACACAGAGACTGGCATTGCGACGAAGGATACATAAGGGAACATTCCATACAAGAAGTAAAAAAAAAAAAAAAAAAAGCATATAAAAGGAAAGCATGTAAAAAAAAAAAAAATATGGGATGATTATTCGTTCCGACTATTGAGATATATATCCCCCATGAGCTTAAATGGTTCTCTATCAAGTATGAAGTGAGCCTCACTAAAACATTTTGAAGGAAGAAAAGGAAAGGGGAGGAGGAGGGGAAGAAGTCCGTAAACTAGTACTCGCCTTGACTTGCGACCACTGCGCGACGATATTCTTGATACAGTTCTTCAAACCTTCCTTGCAGAGAGTACACTCTACCTTATCGACCAAAGGATTCAACGACGATTCCAAGAATCCTATAGATAAATCTTTTTTTTTTTTTTTTTTTTTTTTTTTTCCTCAAAGGAAAATAGCGGAAAAAAGGATTTTGCCGAACAAAGGAAAACAAAAAAAAAAAAAAAAATGTTTTTTGTGAATTTTTTTTTTTTATAACGCTTTCCTTCCCCCCCCAAGGTTCTCTACAACAACACGTACCTGGTCGAGCGTCAAACGCGATATAGGCCGATGCCAATGCCCATGCTCTAGTCAAATATCTTTGATCGCCAAAGCTACATGAATCTGTAGGTGCGTGAGGATGAGGAGTCTGCCTTAAAAGCTAAAATTAAAAAAAAAACGGGGTCAGTCAGCAAACAAAAGTTGGGGGGGATTAAAATTAAAATAAAATAAAAAAACAATTCGAATAAACGGTTGACTTCGAGGACGGGGGGAGGGAGGGAGTAGGGGGGTATTGAATCACGAAAAAAAAAAAAAAAAAAAAAAAAAAAAAAAGTTACTCACATTTTTCAGTGCTTCAATTCGACCGACATGTAGGAAAAGTAATTTGCGAAGATAGATTGCTCCCATTTCCTTGGTCCGTTCTTCGGCGAGAGAAAAAAGATCAAAGGAGAGTAGATGGGAGGAGACTGGGATTGCCAAGTCCAGGAGATCGTGTTTCGCAGCGAGGGTGTATACTTCGATAGGAAAGATGGGGGCATAGGAAAGAAGGGAGGAGTGCAGGGGAGAGTGTGCCACCACACTTTTTTTGATTGAGATGCCGTAGAATGGAAGGCGCTCCACAGCGGAGATAAGTACCTCCAACGAGGCGGAAAACTGTCTCGGGGGCGTGTTATAGAGCTGGCGAAGGATGACATCCAAAATTTGAGAGGGGTCCGGTACCGCGATGACTGAATCGCATGGATGGGTAATCAAAGAATGGAACTGATTGTCGGACGCGGCGAGAATGAGCTGGGAGTGAACGTAAAACAGAACATAATCGGACGAAGAAAAAAAGACATCGGGAGATAAGCTTTTCCAGCTCTTGTGCGGGGAGAATTCGGTCGAGGTCGAGAATGTTGTCTCGGCCTCTGGGAATGCAGGAAAGTTTTGGAGCTGAAAATCACAAAGAAAAGGGTTATCGAACTGAATTTTATGGGGGTTGACATAACATACCGGTGAGGGACTTGAAGGCGTAGGAGGCCCTAAGCCATTGGTTGTCCCATATGAGCCGATAGAAGTATCCTGAAAGTTGGAAATATTTAGGTCCAAATATTCCATTATTGACCTCCCTGACAATGCGAGCGTAACGAGCGCGATGTGAAGAGCCCGCGTTGGAACTGTCATGGATTTAAATACTGGTTCGGTTCTCGAACCTTTGTTACGTTACATTTCAAGTTCTACTTTGGGGGTACGGATGTAATATAAGCGTCATACAAATCCGACGATTGGGTGTGGTGGGGTGAGAGAGAGAGACAAGACATAGCCTCGGAACGATGGTCACGAGTACGAAAATCATAACATTAGATTAGGCCGACAATATGAATGATTGCAATTAAATAACTGAGTCCAGCCTTTCGTCCAGCCTTTACACCGGCACCACTCCCATATAAGTGCGTACCTATCTCGCAGATTTACCGATTCTCGTCCCATCCTTCCTGCAACTTATCCCGTCCGTCCATGTCAATCGCCACCCGCCAAACTAGCTCTTTCCCTCTTCAATCCCTAGATTTTCCCAAGTGTTCGCATCGTGGTCCAAATTGAAGCCACCGTGACTAAACCGCTCTGAAGAGCAGTCGTCCAGAGGTTCTCCCGGTGGTTGGACCCCTGAAGGAGCTCACAGCTGACTCGCTAAGGCCAAGTGCCGTTCTGTCGGTTAACACCGCCATAGGCTCCATAGTGCAGTTCTTCGAGAATTCGAACGGCTTTTTGGTCAATAAAAAACCCTTCATGTTGCGTTCAAAAAATCTTTCATCCTCCTTCTCACACCCTTCCCGCTTTCCTCTTGCGAATCTGTTTATTTTATGACTTCTCAGCATCTTTTTGCGATATTAACATGCATGCATCCGGGGTCCTGCCACGGCGGAACGAAATCGTATGTTATGATCCCAACAAGTTTGATCCACGCAATTAACCTCAGTATATCGAACTAGAAGAGAGAGAAAATGTTACACGTACTGAAAAAGCTAATTAGCACAGACGGTATTTATGGATTTATAAAAATAAAAAATAAAAAACTCGATACATAATAATAATCAAACTGCAAACTGCGACTGTTGCACACACACACAACGTCAGGCATTCGAAAGATGAAGATCCACCTCTTCCACTTCCTTTTCATCTTCGACCATTGCCTTTGCCCTCGTCGTCAACCTCGATATCTCAGCCAAGGCATCCACTAACGCAGGTACTATAAACGGGGCCCGACATTCCCGTTTAATATCCTCCACAATCCCTTCCATTTCTACCCTTCGACTTCGTTCCTCATCCACCGCCGAACGTAGACGAGCGAGCTCTTCCCGGATCTCATGCAGCTGTCCCGATGACTGCTGCTGCTGCTCTTCACCCTTCGTTCCGCTCTCCATCGAAGGTCGTACGATCCCCGAATCTCGGTCCTTCGGTACAACAGCATACAGCTCTCTCTCCCGTTTCAACACCAAGTTTTCCCGCCGGAGACTCTCCATCTCCTCCACATCTTTCACCTGTTGCTGCCGAGACAGGTTAAGCAATCGAGTAGCCTCCTTGAGCTGCACTTTCAGCGTAACAATATCCCGCCGAAGATCCCCCGCCGTAGCTCTTTCAACTTCCATCTCTCTTTGAGCCTCAATACGAGACTTGCGCTCCTTCACCAGTTTGTCCTTTAGGACCGCATTCACCGCCGACAACTCCTTGTCCTTTTCGGAAGGCCGAGACTGCACTTCGGGGTGTACCGAAGAAGAAGAAGAAGAAGATGGATCGGACAGATCTTGGAGTTTGATTCGTTTCGCGAGAGGGAGCACCGGAGGAGATTCCGCTGTGGGGAGAGGTCGCTTGAGTCTCTCCAGAAGTGAAGAGCCAGGATGGGGAACTGGAGGAGAAAGAAGATGATCCATGTGTAATGGAATAGGGGCCGGAGTTGGAACATGAGTGGGGGCCGGAGATGGTAATGGGAAGGAAGAGGTATATCCGTGTGCTGCGTGCAAGGGTGGAGGTTGGGTAGGTGCAGAGAAAGGATATGGGGCCGAAGATTTCGGTGCTATTGGGATCGCGGGTGGAAAGGGAGTGAGAGTAGGAGGGCCGCCGCGCGGTGAAATGAGAGGTCGAGGAGGTAAGAGAGAGGGTAATGGAGGTGGAAAATATGGAGGAGAAGGTGGTGCATTTCGTATCGAAAGGGGAGGTCCTAGTGGTATTTGATTTGGGTTGAGAAATGGAGCAGGCCGAGGATTGTCGGGAAGACAAGCATAGTCTCTCGTCGCCTTACTAGACCGCAATATACCCTCCACACTTTCGCTGCAAGAAAAAAAAAGATAACTCTTGAGAAAAAAAAAACGACAGGCGTTTAGGCAAATGAACTAAAGGCGCACCCTTCTGCACCCCATGTTGTCCATTTCTTTAGCATCCCCACTTGATAGCTGCGACATGAAGATCATTACGACGGAGTAGAAGGCAGATTGAGCTCACATATCCAAGCCAGTTAGCGTCGCCTGAATCTTCGGAGGAGTAGGTGTACTCGCGCTAAACACACGACCGAAATTTTTCACGATTACCTGTATACATGGTTCGTTTGTTTGTTTTTTTCTTTTTTTTGCCTTGAAACGAGAACAACTGTACTTACATGATCCGCATGTACACTCCAGGCCATCTGCACCATACTCTTGGGGACCGAACAGACCAAACTGTTCGACGGAGGCATTGGAAATTTCAGGACCTGCAGGTCACTCTTGCATTGCGTATGCCACGTTTTTCCCTTCGGAGTGAGCGCGTTCGCTTTCGGACTCCCAGGTTCATAAAACAACTGGATAATCACTTGGAATTCCTGGGGCAGTCGAAGGTCAGACATGAAAGTCACAATCAACAACGGCAGTGTCAAGGGGTGTGCCGCGCTGATGGCGATGAATATTGAGGGCAGCCCAACAATGGAAGATACCGGGGGGGGGGGGGGGGGGGGGGGGGGGGGGGGGGGGGGGTGAAAGGGTGAAAGTGATCGTTATGATGACCAGGAAAGAAAGATGAGGGGATGATGGAAACCGCGTTGAGTTTCGGATTGAATTCAGCCCGGAATACCTCCGACGGTCCGGAAAGTCCTGGGTTTGTCATTCCTGTTTTGTCACCAGGATGGTCATGATTACGTGAATGAGACATCCGAAAAACCATTGTGTCTAGTTTCCAATATGACTGGGGGTGTCTCCTCTAACTCAAAACACACTCGGCGTGCCGTTTAGAATAATCACAAATGAATTTTATTTCGGAAATTTTCACCCAAGACTTAAGAACATGATTAACTACCGGCAGATTCCGTACAAAATGATGCCCACGCTGTGTTCTGTCGGCGCAGCAAAATCCGCCACTGCTTAAAAAGCGCTCAAGCAATAGGGAGGAGACGCCAAGCAGTCTGATCTGTGTTGTTGCCTTTCCTGAGGAGAACCTATATACCGCACTTGATGAAAATTTATTCAAAGAGGAGTTTTAGATCTGATACTTACTGTGGCGGCCGGGTGTTCCGCAGCGGGGGCATCAAACCAGTAGAGGTCATCCGCCGAGGTTAGTCGGATGCTAGAAAAGTATAAAATCAGCAACCATGGTAGCGGGTTAAACGAGCAACGGCTACTTGTAAACTTGGTCCTGCTCTCCAACCTGGGTGACTTCAAACAACTGTCCGCCCCTCTTCCAAACAATGGAACTATTCTCTACCTCTCCCTAAAGAAGAATTTAGAAGTAAATAAAACATGCCTGCGTTTGTACAAAAGCTACTCACACTGTCACCAACTCCAGCAACGAGCGTTTTGAAGGAGGAAGTGAATCGGGCTTGGTCGCCGGTGACAGTCCTGACGTTGAATGCCTACACTCGCCTAGTCAGAAAGAAAACTGGGGCACAGGAGAAAAAAATTAGCGTTACATAGGATTGATCGAATACTGCGGGTGCCTTGGGCGCCTCACTGGTTTCCAATATGGACCCAGAGTTGATGTTATTGGTTGCACGCAGAAAGCGTTTAGTCAGTACATTCTGGATGCGATATTTTCCGTTGAAGTTCATTTTAGACGTGAGCGAGTCAATGAAGTTGTGTGAAGGGGATTTGTGAATTCTGCAGCTAGAACTAGGATATTTTATACCCTTTGCCAGTCGCTTACCAAAGTGGAATCAATGCAAGGAGTCTTTTTTTCTTTATTGTTCCTATCAATTGGATAATTTCATCTTATCAGTCGCCTACCAAGATTTCCGGACTCTGGCAATTGAATGGCGCTGTGAAAACTCATGCCAATCAATCTGGCTCACTTTTGGCCCCGACCATTGAATGGGGAACCATCCAACATTTTGTCAATACTACTTACGATTACAAGTTCAGCACTTGTACCCGTTATGGTTTGAGCTTTAATTGTTCAGTGCTCAGCTCAAGTTCAGGTTGCGGGCCCACAAAGTCAATATCTTGGATTTGGTTTACCGTTTGGTATAGTCTCGTTTTTTTTTTTTTGACTTAGGGTTCAGGCCCAGGCTCATGACAGTTACATCGGTGGTAGGATATCGCGATGCGGTTCTAACTTCTCTTAGCAATAATTTGTCTGTCGAAGTCCAAGTTCTCCGTGAGCACGTACATTTACACTAAATTCGAACCAAAAACGCGATCACCAGTGCATTGGACAGATTTGACACAATTGGAAAGTATCTCCGGTGATTATTGCTTATCGAATTTGAAATCCGAAGGTCTACGTTTTCAACTTTTGAGAAAAATATCAAGTTGATATCTTCGCGGCTTGGAGGTGGTGTTTAACTCCAATTAATCATACTCCACCTCCAACCAATGATAAGAAACACTGTAATTATATAATAAGCATTGATCGTTCTCGTATACTCCATAATAAAAATGTTGATACAGAGTTGAATTAACAACGACAATAATATATATTATTGTCGTACGCTCCTCCAACTGGATAACATTGTTCTCGACTCAGAAGCGTGCTCCCTGTCTGCCAAATCGACTGAGATCTTATTCCCTCAAGTGCCAGCATGGATATACTAAGTATTCGTCTCTTTCAGCGGTGTAGTATGCTCATCTTTGAAATCCACACCTGAACAGGAAATAATAGAAGACGCGGAAGAAGCAAACCTGCCCCATTCAAAGACGTCAAAACAAGTTTCCTACACAATGAAGTCCCGTAAAATCCACTACAGCAGACAGCATTAACAAGGGCTTTCACGGAATTTAAAATATTCCGTGTACCTTTCAAAAAGTTTCAATCTTTTCTATTTCGAGCTCCCAAATATGAAGCAAGGTTCAAAGTTCCAACCTTCGGGAACGAAGCCTTTTCATCCGACAACCCCTCTCCGTCTCGATTAGGAATGGTAAGAGGCGCGACCACGGGTGGCGGAGAGGGGTTGTCGGATGAAAAGGCCTCGTTCCCGAAGGTTGGAACCTTGAACCTTGCTTCATATTGGGGAGCTCAAAATAGAAATGATTGAAAGGTACACGGAATATTTTAAATTCCGTGAAAGCCCTTGTTAGTGCTGTCTGCGTTACGGGACTTCATTGTGTAGGAAACTTGTTTTGACGTCTTTGAATGGGGCAAGCTTGCTTCTTCCGCGTCTTCTATTATTTCCTGTCCAGGTGTGGATTTCAAAGATGAGCATACTACACCGCTGAAAGAGACAAATACTTAGTATATCCATGCTGGCACTTGAGAGGCTTCGTACTTACTTAGATTACAGGAAAATTATCAAACTGCATTAAAATACATCCCAGTGTCACGGTGTTGACAAGGGCCCGGGCAATGTATACGTAGCTGTCTCCATTACAGAAGCAGGGTAGGATGCAAGCACAAACAGGAGCCTGACAAGGGTATGAAATTATGAGAACGAGGGCCCGAGCGGCCAAAGGTACAGGGGTGGCCTAGTGATTTTACACTTGGTACTTATATCATAAGACCACAAAATGGAGCGGCCAGAACAGCCCAAGTATTTGGTGCTGCACGACAGGGTGACCTGGTTCAGTATGGTCGGCATGGGAGGGGCACGACGGCAGAAAAAAAGTTATTTTTATTTTATATTTTGGACGCAATGCCAGGTGTTACAAATTTGGTCGTAAGAGACCGAGTGGGTGGTTTAGTCTGGTTCGGCACGTCATTTATTTAAGACAAGCAGAGAGAGATGAGGAAAAGACAACTGCAGTTCCCAGGGGGAAAGAAGGCGTGGGAAAGAAGGAACAAAGGAAAAGATGCGAACTGGTCGCTGGAAATAGTGGCAAGCCCTAGTTACTTCAAGTTCTTGTTTCTGATATCAAGGGAATTGAGCCATAGGATATGGCTGGATTCATCTCGAGTAGTTGGATGATGTTGTAAGGGAAAGGGGGAAGAAGAGAACTAGACGGTATCAGACCATCGAGCTGGGCAGGTTCGTGGCAAGAGCGCACCGTCCGGATCGGGATTGTACAGCCACATATGAGCCTCCGACTCGTTCAGCCATTGCAACGTCCCCATTGCTGAGATCTAATTGCAAAATTGGAATCAGGCTAGCGCGGCGCCACCTACTGACCGTGTGTTGAAGTGGAATATATGTATTAAACCCTACATACTTACAATTAACTGACGTGTCGAGACCTTTAAAATCAACCACAATCTTCGCCTACTTACACGATTTTCGTGCCGTGATTCAAGTTTGTGAATCGTCATGAGATGTGGTCATATACACGCAATAAATCTCTATTCCACAAGGCCATCAACACATTCGAGTAATTTCACTCCACTCACTCATCCCGAAAAACTCTTCGACTCGAACCCGTTACTCACCCACTCCAAAATTTTAGGAGTCAAAGTCTGTCTCTCCCCCAAAGGCCCATTCGCAACTTGAAAGTCGAAGAAAGGATCATCATGGACCCCTCCGATCTGCTCGAAGAATTCCGAATTTTCATGCCACGGCTTGATCTTGTCATGGAAGAAAGCCCTATCGACATCTCTGAAGCACTCAGCACTTCCAGTCGATACAAAGACCCTCTCCACTACATCCGGTAAACCTTGGAACCAATCATGAGGAGCACGCAGTGGTTCCAAGTACGGAATATCTATATTCGGATTCGATGCGCCTCCGAGCACGGTTGCTTCCCAGGTCAGAAGAGATTTAGCACTAACAACATCACTGTGATCGCACTCGCTGAACGAGGGTAAAATTTTGGGACTTGATGAGATCCAGGGCGACATCATATATGCTCCTCCAAGTTTCGTTCCAGTGGGGATGATAGGCGGCGAAAATAAGGGGTGTAGCATCGTGGAGAGGACTTGGGAGACGAGGTTTCCACCTGCAGAGTCGCCCACAAGCTGAAGGTTAGAAGGCATGACTTTTGCAACGGTGAGTAGGTAGTTAAGGGCTTGACAGGTCTGCCTGAGCGGAGTAGGGAAGTCAGACACAGGTATCAAAGCTAAAATGGCTCGATTAGATATCCAGGAGAAGAAGAACGAAGGTGTTTTTTTTAGCGTATACGTACAATATGACATGATAGCCACACCAACATAGATACCCCTTTTTTCAAGTTCCAGTTGGATATACCGCCAGAACGATATCGTACAATCTTGCACCGGGAATATGAACGCACCGCCTATGAACAACCAAAGAGAATAAAGTTTATAATCAGGATGAATCTGGTAGTATACCGTACGACGGACCGTGGCAATAGAGCAGCATTTTCTCCGTCCGCTTGGGACCTATCCAAAACAACTTCCCACCGTCCTCTAACTCATCAATAAGAATCGGCAGGTGATGTGTCCTCGCCCAATTGGAATAAACCGAAACGGAAGAACCCATAAGAAGTTGTAATTCGGGTCCAGGAAGAACATCGGTCAGATACCGAAACGAGCCATCGCCCATGACACGCTTCAATGGCTTATCTTTGCTTCGAGAAACGAAGGGGGAGAGAAGGATTTCATTTAGAACGACCAACGCTAAGGAAAAAAAGAAGAAGAAGAAAACTCAGTTGTCCTGAACGATAAACAGTTTTCCTGAACACGTACGCAAGAGATTGACTTTGACCTTCATCCAAAGAGCCTGCCGCCAGCTGACGGCCGCATACTTGGATTCATCGAGGATAGGTTTTTCGCTGTATGTCGGGGTAGCCATATTCAAAGTGTGCGAGAGGCGCGAAGGAGAACGTGCGGGTTTATATCTCCAAACTCCAGGTCACCTGGAAAAAGAAATTGGGGTTGGTAAGCTTCTACGAAAATTGCAGTTATTTAAGTTTCGTAGTAATTGCTCTGTACCTGGCAGGAGTTTAGCGTTTCGTAAGCTTTGCGGACTTTTTCAGTAAATGTAATTTCGCAGTAATGCCTTTATTCCATCGGTTTGGGTTGGTAAGCGTTATGAACTGCAGTACCCACCTTCCCGAACTTCTCTATCCATGGATCTACATATCGATTCGAAAGTACGTTCACGGCACTCTGATGAACTGACATTTGGTTCTACCGGAGTCTATTGTGGAATAATTGACTAACCTTTAAAACTTGCTCCCTCAAATCAGAGATAAGAGCGGTTTAGTAAGAGTCGGAAATCATCATCATGTCACCTTTAAAAAGTATTTGAAGATCCCCGGTGTTCATATTGAGGGAATAGACCGTGTAATATCTTCTGTTCTCCTAGCTGGGGTATCTATGGAGCGGACCATCAGCAAGAGTGACCGAGAATGGTAGATGGGGACGGGTACATTGGTAAACAGGACCTCGTGTTTTCCGTAATGTCTTGTACTTATAAGGCACAAGCAATGAATTGCCTTGCGCGGGAGAAGCCACAACGAGGCAAGTCCAGACTCGGTATTTGCATAGGGTACCGCAAGAAGTTGAGGTGCCGAATCTGGTAGGATAGTGGAGGAACAGTCGAGAAGCGGATATCAGAAGAGGTATTTGTGACAGCATTGACGGTTGACATTGAGCTGAAGACAAACACGGGAGGACGACAAGGCAAAATTCATACTTTCAGCGATGTGTTTCCAGAAAGAATGTGGAAGAAAATCAGCGCCACCAATCACGTGTGATTATGAAAAACGGTCCGAAGTCTCACTTCCTTGCGGGCAGGGAGAAATTATCATACTTAAAGATTTACATGTACGCTGCATTTTCTTTGCAATACGAGAAGTACCTCGAAACATCATTCATTCAAAACCTTTTACTGACCATCTGCCTCGCGCCCAAAGGCTCGTTGAAGAAAGAGTCATCATGCACCCCTCCAACTTGTTCGAAAAACTCGGCTTTCTCATGCCACGGCTTAATCATCTCATGGAAAAACTCCCGATCCCCATCTCTGAGGCACTCCGCACCTCAAAGATCCTATCTACCACATTCGGCAATCCCCGGAACCAATTATGAGGAGCACGTAGAGGTTCCAAGTAAGGCCTGTCTGTATCTGGATTCGATGCTGCTGCAAGCACTTTTGCGTCCCAAAGCAAGAGAGATTTCGCACTAACAACATCGCTGTGGTCACATTCCCTGAATCCAGAGCGAGGTCCGAATATACGCTCCTCCAAGTTTCGTTCCATGGGGATAATAGGCGGCGAAATAAAGGGTGTAGCATCATCGTGGAGAGAACTTGGGAGACGAGATTTCCACCAGCAGAGTCGCCCACAAGCTGAAGATTGGAGGGCTTGACTTTATCGACAGTGAAGAGGTGATTCGGCGCTTTGATGGTTTGCCAGAGCGGAGTTGGGAAGTTGGCTACGGGAATCAACGCTGGAATACTTATATCGATTAGAAGCTGTCAAAAACACTGGTAAGTGTGCATACAGTACGATTCCATGATAGCGACCCCGACCTTACTGGCATGACAATATAGCAGCGCTTTCTCTGTTCTTTTTGGACCTATCCAGGCACCCTGTAACGTCCTCATTATATACGATAGACTGATGGCACCAATTTTCGAAATTCTGTAAATGAACTGATAACGGCCAGGCGTTGTAAAGTTATAATCACTGACTGTACCTGACACGGCGTGAGCGTCCGAGTCCCGGCCTTCGGATGCTGAAAAGTGGGTCTGGAGTATAACCAGTCCGACTTCTAGCTGTTGCCTTCCCTATATAGCTGTTGGCATAATCAAATCCGAGAAAAACTGTAAATCGAATAAGTATGCATCTTTATACCCAAAAAAAGTCCAAAACTGGACTGCCGCGTGATTCAGATGGAGCCGAACAAGATCATTTATTTGTCTAACAAACAAAATTGTGTACAGAATCATTGAGGGCGATACCCCCAGCACCTTGAGCAAGAATATTAGGCAGCTCCTTCCACTTTACTGCACATGAATTAGCCAATCCCCGGCGAATGTGGGCCTGTCGAAGAGCATACGCTTGTCGACCTTCAGCGACATGATTTCCGGGATCGATAGCGAAATCTTTGCATGGTGAACTCATCCACATCTTCGCTTCCCACTCCAGCGTCAGCAGCGTACGCCGTATCTCCTCCTGAATCAGAATACACTCCTCTTGCCACCTCAGTGCCCTAGCCCGCGCTTTGCAGAATGAAATTCGTAAACCTGACTCACTATTAGATAAATAAGGAAATAGGTAGAAACCAACATACTATCAGCAACGTGTTCATCGCTGGTGACATCAGCACCTGCAGTATACCATATCCACGACACCTTCTTCCTCCCCTGGCCAAGATTATCCCAGACCGCGTCTATGGCAACCGAAGTCAACTGGGCAAGATCTTCGCGGTTAAGTGGACGAAGTTCATTAGTCCAGCTTGCCTCTTTGCTAAGCGATGAACCGTAGCGATGGAGAACATGATAGTGTGCGCGGTATCGTGCGGCACAAGCCATAATCTTGCTATCCAAGCTCTCAAGTGCATTCGACGTCCTTCCACCCTGGCGCTGACCGTGCCCGTATGTAGCTTTGTAGTTAACAATGACCGTACGGCTGAGCAGCAGCTTACGAATCTTTTCTAGCTCATCCGACGCCATTGCAAATCGTAGTCTCCACTCTATATCGAGATATCGTACGTCGCAAACCTTCCCAGAATCAAATATATTGTGAGGGAGAAATAGAGGGATGTTGACCGTCGCAGCTGAGCCTGTCCGATATAACAAAGGTGGTGAGACCCAAAGAGTATGACGAGCTTAATGATTCATACCAGGAACTGTATCCGCTTCTTCCCGAAGCACGGCTGTGACCGGGAGATGAAGGGCTTGAACTTGTATCCACGCATTAACACGAGATCGAAGTTGAGTGGCCTTCTCAACCACTTTGGCAAGCTGAAGCGATGTAGGACTTTTTCCCAGACTGCTGTATTCGGCTGAAAGTCTACGCCTGGAATGTAAGGATAATGAGCACAACATACAGCTATAGATAATGGATAGTGCATAACTCACTGCTGTTCCTCAAGTTCCAGGCCTTGTATGATAAGCGAAGTAGGACTGATGCGTTTCGTAACCACGGTTGACGACGTAACACTTCCGCTTGATAGCGCCGCGTCCTCTTTGGCTAACTCCAAACGGACTTCCGCCACTGTCAGAGCTTTTTTATGATCAGGTTAATTCGTCAATTCAAAATAAAAAATCATAGCTACTCACGACGAACATGTGATAGATAAGGGTTCTTCGCATTGACGGGATCTGCCTGCCATCTATCAAGCATTTCCACCCACTCTTTGACTTTTTCCGGCGCGATACTGGACTTGAAATCTAGGTAAGCTAAAACTTGTTTCACTCGCTCTTCTGCTGCGGCAACTGCTCTATTATACGTCCGCACGGCTGTGGATATGGTCAATTATCATATTTTATGGTTACAAAGGTAGAACGTACGCAGTGTGATTGATTTGCGCCAGTTCCAATCGTTCCAGTGATCATCGAGAGTGTCTGACCTCGAACCAGGCCCCATCCTTTTGGTGCTACCGGCAAGTGTGTTGGTAGCGGTCCAAACACGTTCCACCGCTGTTAACAAAGAATGTGAGGAAGTGACTTGGAGAAGTAGGAAAGTAAGTATGCTTACCTTCTCCATCAGTTCGACCAACACCCTGGGCATAGTTGTACGAAAAGCTGAAGCGGCAAAGCTGTTTATGGGCGGCAAGATGAAATTTCGGAACAAGTAGCTGCATGTTTTTGTACGTAATATGAGAAGGAGGCTGTACATCGTACGATTGGACTCGAGTCTGCATCTTTTTATGAAACTGACACATGATGTCGTACGACAATGTAATCCTGCGTGGACAGTTGAGCTGCAAGGAATGAATCCAAACATAATCCATAATGGTGTACCTGACAAAAAGAGTAAGAAACCTAAACTTCGATAAAGAAAATAGACCAACTCTTCACCCAAACGAAGGTCAGCTGCTGCCTGAGGTAGGACAGTTTCGTGGCGAGTACAGGTCGACACGGCTACACCTGTTACCGACAGATTTTTCTCTCCGCGCTTATTCGCTAACTTGATTGCGTCATGATCGTTACAGTCCGATGTTTCGATTGGCCACCGGCCCTTTGTTTTAGCTAGATGCTGCTGGAAGGGAAGGTTGTCGCAGAAGTAAGCGCATCCTCGGTTGAGAGCTGGGTCTCTGGCCTCGCTGGATACATTCAGGCGGGTACAGCGGAAGTTGGCATCAAGACCCTGAAAGCGCTTCGCCAACCACCTGAATATCAAAGTCAGCTTTGTCACGTTAACACCAGGTCAGTCAGATTTGAACTCACTCTCTCCCCGGATCAAGGGGCGTTTGCACCTCAGGAACGTTGATACCAGGGTGCGGGCATGGCGGACATCGAACAGCTAGGTCCCCAGGCTTGATGTCCTTCACACCTTCAAGTCGGTGGCCAATACCGCTGCGTTTGAGTAATTTGATATGTCGCCACTGGCGGACAATACGAAGCATCTCTCGCATTCGGTTCTGCAGGCATGTCAGCATGAGTATACTCAGCTCAATCAAAAGACACGAAACTTACCGGAGGGACATGAGTCCCATTATTGTTGGTCATTCTCTCGAGTGTCTGATAATACTCCGACACAGATACTTTTGACATAAAAGAGAGCATGTGAAAAAATTTGAGTAGCTCAAAAGTTGCTGCCGTTTGAGGAGCCGTTACAGTAGCAGGGAATAGACGTGCACGAAGGAGCTGGTTACGATCAACATCGGCCTTAGCACAGGCACAGAATTTGATATGAACTTGATGAATACAAGTGAGGTCGAGTATTGTGAAGAGTTTGGGCGAGTGGTTGAAGGCGTTCACACAGGGACGTTCGGCACTGTGGCCCAGGTGAATGACTAAACCAAGAGATTTCAGTGCAATACGTTCAAAGAAGCTTCCATTCCACTGCTAAAATCTAGTCAGAACACGTAGAGCAGTAACTAGCGGACACAGGGTTACCTCGACAATATGGAACGGGCTGGCCTCGTGGTTGCGGACTGTACAAGAGGCGCAGTAATAGGAAGCGCTGCGACAGACAGAGCAGCGAACGGGTTGACTTGAAGCACCAAATTCCTGACCGCAGGTACAGCTGCGGCCAAAGCCTGTGGTACGTCCTTCTAAGCGTAAAAATTCCTGGACATAAGTGTCGATGTGCTCAGTCCAAAGTTTCATTTCCTGTCTGGCACGTTATTTTGATTAAAACAGTCCAGTCAAAGGTAACGTACATTCACAGTGAAAAGATCATCTTCCGCGCTCACTTCTTGGCTGTCCTGAAGGTCTCCAGACAGAGTCGGAGTGGAGAACGCATATGCGACCGGATCTCCGCGTGTCAAGTCAGACGAGAGACTCTCGGCCGGGCCTGGACGGTGAAGATAGCCAGTAGATCCTGCCTCCATAGAAATAGGCAACATTGCTCGAGGGTGCTCCGCCGGTGTTTGAAGCATCGAACGTTTTGTGTGGAGATGTGAAGAGTGTGTCGCGGAAGGAGTTGTGTCCCGGTGACGCACATATTCAACCTCAACAACATCATCTTCAACGTTTGAGGACTGAAAAGCGCCCTCAGGAGAGATGATACGACTTTGGAAGGGGGGCATGGCTCGAGCACAACAGCTGGAGAGTCATCCAGGCCTTTTAGAACACTGGGAAAAGGCACGTTGCGAGAGCTTCAAGAAGGTCAGGAAAACTCGAAGCAAGCCATAGAATACTAGAACGTACCTATAGATGTCATAGAAGCACTAAGACTGCAAGCCCGAACAAGACTTCCCCAAATAAGTCACTAGAGCGGTCATAGCTGGGAATCTGCTTGTATAAACCAGACTCATGGCAATTTTAACAGAAAATTTACCAGAGTTATTGGTGCATATTGCTATAATGCTCCAAGGCGCAAATGTCGAAAGCGGATGAGAGTCGGATCCAAGCGTAAACCAAGAAAACGTGCTCATTCTGCTGAATAGGCGCCAAGCTCCTCTGAAAAATTTGATGCAACCATATATTATTTTCGTATAGGCAGATACAGTACAGTTGGGACAGATGGTAGCGTACAGATTATGAGATAGATTAAAGATAGCAGAGCTAGATTTACTAAATAGCAAGACATAGAGAAGAAAGATAGCAAAACACCAAGCAGAGAGTACGAACCAAAGCAAGAATAGCAGAATTGCATCGAAACACACAGACCGAAAGGCAAAGTAATGACTAGATAAAAAAAAAAAACCTTTGAACGCGCACTACTACACGTTCTCCCTGTGATTTCCCCGCAAGCGATCCCATCCACTAACCACCGAGGCGACAAGTGCGAGCAGGCTGAGTTGAGGTGCCGTAGCACTCGAAGTCTCAGCTTCTGAGGGCCTGATCATGGATGGGATGCCCACTTGATTGTCGGTACAGTTTCCACTTGCATCGCTCTGAATGTGGCCATCAGTTGTACCAACTCGGAGCTGAATTTCCGGGACCTTGGGATTCAAATCAATGGGATCCGCGACCGGCGTGAGGTCAAGCTCCGCTTCAGGAGTACCAGGGAAAAGTGAAGCGAGGATGGCATCGAAGTCGTCATCGATATCGAGGTCCACCTCAGGAGTTTCTGGAAAAAGAGCGGCAAGGATGGCGTCGAGGTCATCATCGGTATTATCATTGTACATAGACGATGCCTGAATGGCTAGAGCAGGTACGTGATTGAAAGAGTTGTTGACAGATCCGTCATTGTTAGCAAAGGGCGCATGATCAATGGCAGGATCAGGGAAGGTGGGATCAGGGAAGGTAGTATTGAGAACGCCGCTTTCGTCCCAGTGAGCCGGCGTATCAGTTAAATCTCCTTGGACCAAAGCCATATCAAAGTCACTTTGATTCTCATCAAAGAGTGGTAGAGTGCCGTCGTCGAGGATGCAATCCTCTGTATCGTCGATATGTTCCAGGTGGGCATCACTGGTGAGCTCGACATCGTTCTCAATGTCCCCAATGTCCCCTGCAATGTCAATATCACTGAGAGAGTCCACTTCAGACGGGGCAGGAAGATCTGCCCCGTCTGACTTGGACTCGAGATCTCCAAGCAGCGACTGAACATCGGCCTCGGTGTCGGAGTCGGCGTGGGACCAAATGTATTGGTTGGCCTTGGCGCGAGTGTCAGAAGCAGAGTTATCTTCAGAGCTTTCCCGAGTAAAGACACGGCAGAGTTTGTTGTTGTTGTTGTCATCATCAAGGGTACGAGCTCCCCAAACAGGTGCAAGGATGGCTCTGACACTGGCAGCATCCTCTTCACTCTCCCGTATACACCTATCCACCTCTTCAAGCGTCTGATCAAAAGACACTTCATCGAAGCCACGGATAGGATATATCCAGTGGGCCGAATGAATTGAAGGAGATGGGGTCCTGATCAGAGCATGATACGGAGCCTCGAGGAGATCGGCCAGGTTTGAAGAATGTAAATTCACCGGGAGACGGTTGTAGATGTTCCATAAGCGGCAGGCAGTTTTGAGTTCGACGATGGACTGATCTGGATGCACATGTTTGAAGGCACCTCGGCCAACTCTTGCAATCCGAACCAGTAAGTCTTCAATGGCCTGCAATATAACATTAGCTATAGTCAAACTTCAGGGTATATGAGTGTTACTTACAGATTTCAACGCGTCATACTGATCTTTGAAAAAAGGATCCGAAAAGTCACTGGTGAGTTCGGCTCCACGCGCGCGAGAAGTCTGGTATCATAGCTATCAGCCAGTGTCGGTGGCAGCAAAGGTAAGATCTTACCTTTTTCAGGTCATTAAGCTGTGTTTGGATCCACTGATCCAAATCTTCTGGGGTCGGTAGGGGAGCGTGTACCGGCTGTGTTGTGCCAGATCCGAGTACCGGAGGGCCGCCCGCGATATCCTCTACAAACGGAATCAGCCAGAGAGCGGTCGCGAGTTTGAGAAAGCGATTTCTGCGTGTTGAATCAATAGAAGAAGGAATCCAGGCAGGGGCCATGGCCCAAGCCAAATTTTCGCGTTCGATGATATGGAAAGGCTGAACATCAGAAAACGCTTTAAGTCAGGTAATTGAATGTACGATTCCGGAAATAAGTACCTTCAATGTCATTGAGTTGAAGTTTATATGACGAGTCTATCAGTGATAATAAATTTAAACTGATTCAGCGTGGGTACAACTATACAGCTCAACGTGACAAAGGGACAGCTGGCAAGCGTGGAGATACTAGCTGTATAGTTTGAAAAAACGTGACCAAAGTAATACCGGTGTCAGGAATATGGCCAAGAAATTTTATTTCGACTATTTTAAGGAGAAAAATATACATTAAAGACATATCTCAAGATGTGAGAGCGCTAAGATTGCACTCAGTAGAGTCATTGTTGCTGCAGCAGCTGCAGCGAGACTCATCCGCAGAATCTGGTATAATATCAGTAGGAAGTCTGGGAGGCGCCCAGAAAAAAATAGGATGAGGGAGTGTTACGGAGATGGGCAGCGGGGTGTATGGTTGAATGGGAGGATATAGAATACGAAATGACAGTGGAAGCCGGTGAAGATAGAACCAGTTGAAAAACACCGTGTTGAGTTCATCTTGCCAGGAAGAACAGGTGAAAATGGGAGCTATAGGTCCCCGGAATACCGACATGCCCCGTTCGAGGCACTTCTCCACTGCCTGTTGAACATGTCAAGAAAATCTGAAAGAGCAGAATACAGACAACCATACCGATTTGAGGAGATCCGTGAATATTGAGGGCAATAATTCACCGTATATGTCGAAGTCGTTATGGGCCTGATCAACAAGGAAAGCGGTCGTCTGAAAAAGATCAGAAGAGACCGGCACATACTAGAGAATGGCTCACCTGCTTGTTGCTTTGAATACACTTCTGAATGATTTTGTTGCGTTCGGAGGCTCGCTCAATACTATCTGGTAGAGTATTCAGAGCCCATCGCTTATGGAGGTCTTGAACATATTCGCGAAATGATACAGGAAGCTCTTCGACGGTGAGACGCTTGCTGCGTTGATATTCATTGTAGGGCAAGTCCGGCAGGTAGTCATCGGGAAAAAGCTGCAGCCACATCGTGAGGACAGCGCGAAGGAATTCGTCTTTGTTTCCTTGGTGGAGAGCCGTGCGCCACGCCGGGAGCAGAAAAGAGACAAAACTCTCTCGAGCCATGTGTCCCGTCGAGATGTCCTCAAATTTTGGAGATATTTTGGATTGACATATGAAAGGGGACGGGGGAAGATGTGTCGAAGGATCAGTGTATTCGGAATCACTGGGATGAGGCTACGAGTATTAAATTCAGGCTATCAAGCAGGGATATTGCAAGACAATGAGCACTCACCGGTGGGCCGTCTGGGTTTCGGATATACCATGCTTCTAAATCCAACTTACATCTTCGAAGCCGACGAGCATTATCTTTGATAATAGCGGTTTCGTTCTTGTCTGCCATATGTTGTGGACTACGAGTTGAATTGTTTGAAGCCATAACTGTCTTATCAAAGAGAAACACTTACTAGACGTAGAAAGAGAGAAGCAGAAAGTCAGCTTAGTGGATGTAGAGGAGGAAGAAAATCCCCTCGGCCTTAGCCGACGAAGGTCTGAAGAACCGGTCTGACCGAGGAACAAGTCTGAACAAGTCTGACTTTGGCGTATTGAAAACCTTGCATGCACAAGTAGACGGGTCTGAATGCCGAGGAGACGAGTAGAACTCACACCTCTCAAATACCACTAGTTACGGTTTCTGTCATTGAGCACATTCAGGAAGCCAATCAGCCGTGCAGTCGTAAGAATACTATCATGAAAGTGTTAGGCCCCCACAGACGAGTGAGAATTGGGATGAACCACTTACAGTTGAACACAGTGATCTGGCATAAGAAATGTTTCAATGTTGGAAGGGAAGAGTGTGCTCTCTGAGGTCGACATTCGGCACAATATGTGGGTAAGCACAGAGAAATATGCTATACGGTTGTACACGTTGTTTCGGTGAGACGTGTGAGTGAGCGCTTGGCTTAAACAGTCATGTTTTTTTTCCCTGTCATGTGTGTTTACCCGGGTTCACCTCATTCTTGGTTCTTCTCCACCCAGTACGCTCTCAGTATGATTTTGGAGCTAGAAGAGAAACACCCCGCCATTTGTTACTTGCGCTGTAGAACGAAGAAGGATGATGTCTGATCCTGTCTGATGGATTAGCTCATAGGAAGCCTTCTCGTTTGCAAATCTTCTTAGTCCTGTCTCTCGTTTGACGACTACCATGCCCGCCCATCGCAAATACAAAACCGATGAAGAAAGAAAAGCTGCTCGAGCAGAGACTAACCGTAAAAATTACACTAAGTGAGTTTTTAGGCCGTTTAGTTCATGGTGTTAGGCTTACGCTTCTTCAATCTAGAAACCGTGAAACGATCTTGACCAATCGTTCAGCAAAACGGGCACTTGAAGAAGGTGACAGTGTCACCATGTAAGTCTCCGCATTCTTTGATTCCTGTGTATTGAGTCTTATGAGGCTTGTATCACACCATAACTAAATCTTTGGCCAGGCGTCAGAAGAGACCGGAAGAAACGGTAAGCGATGAACCTCGCATTGAAAAATCCCAACGTGCAAAAAAGTAGGCATGATCCGTGCCCATGAACATCGGTGAGCTGACTGCATACAGGAAACGTTCGAAGAAGCGGACGTTGGTTAAAGAGATCGAGAATACGGAAAAGGGAAAAACACGGTCAGTTTTTCCTGTGTAACCGCCGCAATCCTTTACTCAGCCCTCCTGCCTTAGAGCACGCAACTCAGATGAGATCGAGGGCTCAAAGGAGCGCGAGGGGGCTGAAGAAAGGTTCGAAATTTCTCTCATTTGGGTTCATTGACTAACTATGGGGATCATTTAGCGATACAAATGCACGCGCTGGTGACCGACCACGTCAGCTCTCCGGCTCTCTCTTTGGTTATTCCCCTCTGCAGACTCCCTCACCTACCAAGTACACCCCTGTGCGCCCGCCGCCATCGCCCACAATCCCTCTGAGTTCCATGTGAGCGTTATTTGATCTTTTACATATCTTTCCTCTAATTTTCCCCCGTGTACAGTCCTCCCTACGTCACTAGGTTTGCTTTCTATCACCAAAAAGCCCGCAACATCTACAACAAATTTTGTGAATTTCGAGGCAGTTCCCGCTCCGACTTTTTCAAGAAAGTGCGCAGTGATTTCATCAAGGACCAGGACCTGGACTACATCGATGATATCGAATGCACTATCCGGCTGCTCGTTGACCATCTGGGTCTCCGCCTCAATCAGCTCGAAGACTGTGGAACGGGGGGTGACCATGCTCATTGGCAAGCGATCGAGGAAGTGAAGTGTTACCTTGAGGAAATGATGGAGTGGAAAGACAACGTCGAAGAGTTGGCTCACTGGGCATTCATGGGCGGTAACATATAACGTTTACTCCGAAGCACTCTCTCAATATCTTGTCGAGTTATGTTCACTAGCGAATTCTCTTGTGATATGCTACTGAAACAGTGTCTCGTTGAATTCAAGTTTTTGAAATGAACTACAGAGCATCATGCTATACAGAAAAAACGGGCTCATCAACAGATACAACTACCAACTACTATGAAAAGAATGATAATAACGTCAGAGGTGCACCATACACAACACACAACTAGAGCCAACACATGCAGTAATGACATACAAGTATAATCTAAGAATTGATACAACACAAGTGGAAGGAGTCTACTAAACAAGCGGAGCACTGCTCATGGCAGTTAGGGGCATGACTACAATGTAATTGATAGCAAGCAGCAACACCTTCACGCCTGCAAGCATATCGTCAGTCGATATCGAGGACTCTAGGTGGATTAATCGGACATACCATTGCCTGCCCGCCATCCATCTCCAAACTCCACCCGCGCTGTTACGCAGTAATGAGGCTTCATCTGGGTTTCAGTTGTCGAATTGCAAGGAAAGGCGGCAGCAAGTACTCCATAGGAGGTACCAGGATTGGGAGGATGGGATCTAAAGGACGTGTCAATGAGAAGTACATCAAATGGAAATTTTTTGGACGTACCACCTAGAGCACAAATACTAATGGATTGCGATCTACGAGCCAAGTTTTGAGACGAAGAGAGAAATATAATTAAAAAAACTTACCCAGACCGAGATTGAGCTAGCCCAGTTTACCGAAACTATGACATTTTCAGTAAGCGGCTGACAATGACCGGGTGCAAGGAATACTTACTATGAGGGTTGGTACACCTTCCAGTGAGGGCGTAGACTAAGATAGTCAAACCTATTCGTAACAATCAAATCTTGACTTTGGGGCTAGACAGCTAAGAGCGTACCTGTGCTTTATTGCTGAGAAGTCTTCAACGCCAGCCAGAATGGTGGGCGAAATGTGGTTCGAGATGAAGATGAGAAAAAAAAAGTGGAGGCTGTTTGGCGTTAGCCTATTAGCTAAACTGTACAGTTTCACATCACGCGGTGGCTGGTCACGTGTATATAGCACGCGGCCGCGACACTCTTTCATTAGGTCGCGTTCACCATGCCTCTATCTAAAGAGGAAAAGTTGTGGGCCGACAGCCAGATTCCGTCGTTCATTGACCACCAAAATAATAAAAAAGTCGCGAACTTTTGGGCTCCTCTACGTGCCGCATTCTTCACAAGGTTTCCCATAGCTGGCTCAAGTAACCCCGACATAGACTGTCAGACGCGAGCCACACTCGCCCAAGAGAGCGATTCGAAGTTCAAGGTATTTGGGCAATTATAATAATGTCACTGATAATTGATTTCATCACTGTATAGTCTCTCAGAAATTATCTAAATAATCATTCGGACAATAACTCGACCCGCAGGGCTCGGGCGCGTGCCAAAGATGCCGTCAGCATCTACATCGGCTCCCTCGCGCAGCCTGTTCAAAACGCCAAGGGAAAGGCTCCAGCTCGACTTCATAAGAAGAAAGAAGTTTACTCTCGGCTCTTCTACGAGTCTGAATGTAAGGCTGCCGTAGATGCTGAGATTGCAGGTCTCGGGAGCGAGGTATCCAAAAGCCAGAGGATGTCCATTCGTAACCGAGTCATCTCTTCTGGCTGGGAGGCCGCTCAGGGTGATGCGGAGAAGATGAAGAAGATTGAAGAGGCTCTTGCAACGGAGAAGGCTGTGAAGGTGGAAACGGAAGAGCTAGTGCCAGACGAGAAGTCTGGTAAATTGATCCCGCTTGAGGGCGTAGAATATGACAAGTGAGCTCCCCTTGTTTTGGCCGTGCTCTGTGCTTATTTTTTAATCAGCTTCATTCGATCTCTTAACTCTGTAATCGCCGATTTTTCCACCAAAATCGCAACTCTTGGCAATCTTTGCACCATGTTTATTGCGGCCGGAAGGGACCCAGACCAAGACTACCGAATTCGAACTTTCGGGTGAGTTCTTTCCTTTCATGGTCATTTGTTGAAGCGGCTGTATTCATGGACATTCGGTATAGGTTTCATATTGGCCGCGACGTCCATGGTCAGGCGTTTTTTCAGGCAATGCCGACATACAATACGCATATTGTTCGACCATTCCGAAACTTTGCAGAGATGGCACTAGGTAGGTTGGGGTCAAAGTATGATACATTGAACTAATCACTATTATTTTAAGCTGGAAAGACGGTCAATGGCTCTTCCTTAGTGTTGCCTGCGAATACAGCCGATTCAGGTAAATCCTCTCTGGCCATTTCACCTACAACTGAACGAGCCACTGCCTCTAGTGATTCCTTCTGCTGAACATTCTCCTTCCTCCCCCGCTAACTCCGAACCTGCGACCGCAACCATTGGGGCACCTACGGCACCGTCTGTCATCTCCGAGCCTGCTTCTCCCTCCCAAGCTGAAGCTACGGCTAACGTGCTGCTTCCAAATCCTGTTGCCCCAGCCGTCCACTTGGTAGCTACATCTGTTATCTCTGACCAAGGAGTGTCCTCTTCCGAAGGGTCAGCCGCAGTTAACGAGCCACCTGCCACTTCTATCTCTAGTGCCGTAGTCACCGCAGACCTAGACGCGTTGGAGGGGATTGAATCCCCAGCGGCAGTTACTCCTAGTATCTCTTCTGATCTCGCTATCTCCACTTCAGCCGCAGTTAACGAGCCACCTGCCGCTTCTATCTCTAGTGCCGTAGTCACCGCAGACCTAGACGCATTGGAGGGGATTGAATCCCCAGCGGCAGTTATCTCTTCTGATCTCGCTATCTCCACTTCAGCCGCAGTTAACGAGCCACCTGCCACTTCTATCTCTAGTGCCGTAGTCACCGCTGACCTAGACGCATTGGAGGGGATTGAATCCCCGGCGGCAGTTACTCCTAGTATCGCTTCTGATCTCACTATCCCCACTTGGGTTCCTCCTTCGCGTGACAGCTCTGATGTCTCTATGACATCATCAGAAACTCCCATTCCGCCGAGCTCATTATCATTCATGGCAACGGAAGTGCTACCCGCCGTCAACGAATCGTCAATTGCTGTTCCCTCGTTGCTTGGAGATAGTTCGGGCCCAGGAGGAAGCTGGATGGATGACGAGGAGTTTGAAAAGCTTGCATTTGCAGCTCTCCAGACAGGTGCAAATGCTGGTGACTCCGAGTGGCCGGCTCTAGGTCTCGATTGGGACGGTGATGGTTTCATCTCTGCCGATGGAGCGGCCACTACTACTGAGGGACTGGCCTCCCCTGCGCCAAGTTCAGCCTCTAATCTCCGCGCACTATCTCCTTCGCAGGAACCCTTACCTGCTCAAAACCCAACGTCCATGTCTGTGGTCACGCCAGAACACGCTCCTCCTACCCTGACAAGTGTGTCAGTGGACTTGCCGACACTATCCGGACCGGCGCTAGTGGCTCTAGCCCTTGCCACGAACCCACAGGCTTTGTCCAATGGGGAACAGGTTGTACCCGACTTTACTGTAGCCAGTCCAGGCACGGGAACAAGCAAACGTGGTCCCCGAAAGGGTCGCGCCAACGCGTCGAAGCTTGGCAAGAAAAATAGCGGTGCCGTACTGCCTGTTGGTAAGGAGAATGTTCCTCCTATCATCCCCATCTCTCTTGCGACGAGTGCTCCCCCGCGGTCGCTACTGCATCCCCAGAAGATTCGTCTATTGCTACCAGTCGGCCCAGGCGAGCAAGGCGAGAGGCGCCGTCTCGGGAGCCTATACTTGTGGCCGGAACCAAACGGGCTTCTCTTGATGATGCCGAGGTTGAAACTGGTCATTCTAAAAAGAGGAAGAATTGAGTATGTATATGTCTTGCAATCTTGCCATGTATCTTCACATCTCTCTTTGTATTTTCTCCTCCCTCGCTATTTATCTTGCGCTGTATTTATACCTTGTTGTTTTTTTGGGACAGTTACTGTATGTTAAACTTCATAATGTACGAACTTCATAATGTACAATTCTTGAAACCTGTATTAAGTACATATTTCTCTACTTAATGCTCATCTTGATCTTGGTCAATGCGAAACGGATGTGTGGAAGGCTTCGAATACGGTTCCAATGTGTTTTAAGGCCACGTGCTGTCGAATTCTTTGTACGCAATGTAGAAATAGGTAAAGTCTCAAAGGTTATATTGTCATTATACTCTAAATCGGATGGGATATACAAATTTGCTATAAACTGCGGGTGTGAATCTTGATTTCGTATTGATCTCATGTCCTGGCCAAAGTAGGCCCATTTTTATGATTCTTAGGTTCTGGAGGCCGGAGCGCGGCGCTGCGCGGCCCAAAAGGAGAAGGTATGGCTGCTGTAGGTACTAACAGTGGTTTTTTATATTATGGTTTATGACGGTTATCAGTCGCAACCCAGAATTCCCACGGCTGTCCATACCAGTCAATTTTTTATGAAATCAGCGTCCTGGGCTCATCCAGGGCATTTTTTTCGATCCTACCTCGCCCTCCGAGTCCTTTATCCGACTTGGAAGATGCTAATGTATGTCAAGAATGCTGTATTACACCAGTCCTATCGTCTCGGCACCTCCATTCCAGTGCATTAGGTCTTTGACCCTTCAAAATGCCTCGGAGAAGAACAGAGTTAATAAAGCCGCGAGCGCAACTCCTACCGAGATATTTATGAGTGGGACTTCTTAGTACTGGCTCGGATATAATTGTCTAAGTATCTTTATATTCTATGGTGTGAGCAGGTCAAACTTGGAGGAAGCCGGACGGCATACAAATGCAACATCATCTCAACCGTAATTTAATCCAAAAGTGCAAAGGTTTATGCATGAAGCCCTCCGTTGTCTCAAGCTCCCGGGATTTTACTTCGACCTCATATTTCAGAAGAATGGCGGCAATGACCAAAGTCATTTCCATATAAGCCAAACTGGAGAAGATCAGTAAAAATGGATATTTGAAGGGATGCACGCCAAAAGGCTCACTTCTTCCCTATCTACAAGCCCGGCAATGTTGGATCCCAGTCAATCATTGAGCTTGGATAATCAAACAGGCAGGTACTTACACATGCCCTTGGACCTTTTCCAAAGCTGAGAAGATACGGATGGAGCTCCTTGCCTTCAAGCCATCTCTCAGGCCGAAAGGCCTCCGGGTCGTTCCATATCTCTTGGCTGTGGCTGATAGTCCATGCGGGAACAGAAAGCTCCGTCTTTGGATAAAATTTAGATCAGTGTTGTTGCCCTATAGGATAAGAACAGGCTAACCCCTTCATGGAAAAAGTGGCCTCTGAATACCAAGCCGCCTTTCGGTGCCAGTCGGTGGAGGCCGATAGAATTTGTGGAATGTAAACGCAGCCTGGATAGTGGTTCAAACTCTTAATTATTTCAGTACGAGTTTTATTTACCCTTACCCCTCGTTGATTGTAGCTTGAAGATATGGAATATCTTTTGCCTTCTCATAATTTAAACTTTTTTCTCCAGTAGCGGCGCCCTCTAGTAGTCGCAACAGCTTTTCGTAGACGCGAGGATGAGTACAGATGAAATGAATGATGGCAGCTAAAGAATTCGAAGTGGTGTCACTTCCGGCAACACTGGTAAAAGCTGTTCATCAAAAGTGTTCAGGTCCGAGAAAATAGTCAGGTACACGTACAGAAGAGTCACACTCTCCGCAGTGAGCTTGTCGACCTCATCATTACTTGGGCAGTGGTCATCATAACCATAAGCGATGATGAGCTTCCCGAGAATGTCATTACGACTTGCACCAGATGATAGCCTCTCCAAGACTTGAGTGCGACCCAAGTTTTCTAATCCTAACGTTGCTTTGCGCCCTGGGAGGAAATCCATGAAGCTAGCGGCCCATCTTAGAAACGGATAAACTCCGATAATAGCTGAAAAATGCTCTCTCTATGATATATTAATTCAAGTCTGGGACCTAGGTGGATTTGGTAGACTAAAAAAAATGCCACGTACCTCATTGACAAGCGCAATGGCGTTCTTAGGTGACTTCTGAATCGAAATAACGTCGGAGCCCTGTCAGTTAAAGCTGTTTAGCTTATGAATTAAATAAATTAAAGTTTCCTTGCCTTTTTGACCATGCCGATGCGTTTACCAAAGGCCAAATCGGAAAGAATATCGAAAGCAAGGTAGTTGAACCAAGGAAGTGCATCGAAAAACTCTCCTCTTTCGCATGTTTTGTCCATGCTCTCCAGGAATTCATTGATTGATGATTGAATCATAGGAACAAACTCCCGTAGAGCGATGCTTGAGAATGCATGCGAGACTACCCGGCGCTTTCTTGAGTGGTCTCGTCGATCTCTTGTGGAAAAAAGTGATGGCTTTCCATTGCATACAAATGCATCATAGAACGAGGACTTGGCTGGTGCATTGGGACCTTGAGCATAAATCACGGGTATTGCATCTGAAGCCGCGATGGAGACATGAGTGGGAGTGATCCTGACCATCACACCAAAGCGCTGATCAAACAAGAACATTAACTCAGCTGCCCAATCAACCTGAAAAATACTTACTTGATGCGCTTTGTGAACAGCAACATACCTGCGGCCCAGATATGCATGATAAGCCAGCCATAACGGAGTCCATCGAGCTAGAAATGGCCCTGGTATATGTTGCGACGCTCGTTGTTGCTTTGACCAAAGGTAGACCAGGCTAATAAACTTGAATACCGTGGCAAATATTATTAGAAGAGCTGCAATGCTAAAACTGGAGGGCCGCTCGAGTGAGAGCATCGAAGGTACTCTGCTAAGCATGGTAAGTATTCGCGTATGTCGGAGGCAATGGTCAGCAGTACAACATCAAGAATACTTATACTAGCAGTGCCATCGCCATGCCCTAATTCGGGTGAACATTAAGAACTGAAGTCAGAGAAAGTGCCGGAAACGGTTCCGTACGAGCAACCTAAGGCTATCCCCGGTATATCACTCCGCAATGGACAGAGCATGATCGATTGATGTTGTTTGTCAGAAAGGAGCAGGGTTTGGACCGGATTGAGCTATGTTGCAGCTCTACCGAATGAAAAACCTGCTTCTACTTCTCGGTCCTCGTATGTTTCTTTTAAGCAGGTCAATTTGTAGGTTTGTGCGGCTCAAAAACTTCGAAATTCTGCAAATTTGATACCCAAAGCTGGTTAAGCATCCCTTCCTCCGTAGTTAGCGGCTTGATACTACCGGACATGATGCTAGTAGGTTGTTGAATGCTATTGTTATTTCAGAACGTCGATGTGCCCTTTAATTGCGCGTCAATCCACTGTAAAGCGTTCATCATCATTTTGTCATTATCCCCAATCGATGTATAAGTTGTCCCACCCGTCAATGAGCCAATGCTCGCGCCACTAAGTAAAAAATTGGACACGACCATTGATTTATGTGAGGCTTGGCTTGATTACACTAGGCTGGACTATACTAGGCGCTCTTTCGAACCATAAATTTCCACCAACAATTTCGCCTACGAAATCCTTGCTGATCGGTCATAAGGTGATAAGTATGAGGAATGCCGGGGAGTATGTATCTGCCCAAACAAATGGAGTTGCTCTCATAGCTTCATGTTCGTTCGACTCTGTCATGACTCATCTTAAGATATATTTCGGAAATGATATCGAGGCCCAGATATAGCAATGACGACGTGAGGTTCCCGTTAAATAGGTGCTCGTAGTTTGATGACTCCGCAAACCCCAATGGCATCTCCTCCCGATACTGTCGTATGTGGATATAAGCTACTCGGATGCTAGATGCTGACCATACTCACCGCTAGCCGACAAGTACAACAGTTTTGATCATTGGCGGAGGTCCTGGAGGCTCGTACACAGCATCAGTCCTTGCTCGAGAAGGAATTAATGTCTTACTTCTGGAGGCGGAAAAATTTCCAAGGTTACGAGCTCACTTTTCCATTCCTAGCTCTGCTTATGCTTTGACTCAGATATCACATCGGCGAAAGTCAATTAGCATCACTCCGGCACTTTCTGAGATTCATTGACTTGGAGACGGAGTTCGAAAATCATGGATTCACAAAGAAGGTGGGCCGTGCATCCAAATCAATGGGAGCGCTGACAAACTTGTTACTCTGTATAACAGCTCGGCGCTGCATTCAAACTCAACAAATATAAACGAGAAGGATGTGAGAAGATGCACTTCTCCACTACTCATTGCCGATGTAAACTTTTTTATACGTAGATACTGACTTTGTTTTCGATGATCCAAGGAACTATTCGTGGAACACGGTGAATCAAGGTCTTACTTTTACTTAACGGGTTCTAACGAATGGCAGGTTCGGTCTGAGTCTGATTATCTGATGCTTTGCCATGCGGAAAAATGTGGAGCAACAGTCATGCAAGAAACTCGAGTGACTGAGATAGAATGGGATCAAGCACTGCGGCCAGTTGCAGCTACATGGAAGGTACATTCTGATACGAAATTCTCCTTCATTGCTTCATCGATTCATCGATTATTTTGTAGAATACGCAGAGCGGTCACATGGGCCATGTCAAATTTGATTACCTTGTTGACGCGAGTGGGCGAGCCGGTATATGCGCCGTCAAGTATCTTAAGAATCGACATTACAATCCGATTTCAAGAACGTTGCATTTTGGCATATTGGAGTGGATGTGATGAA
>JAACJN010000355.1:0-41503 GCA_013368555.1 Collybiopsis confluens
CAACGTCCACTGGTATTGCGCGAGCATCGATTTCAAAAAGAAAAGAATTGTCATATACGATAGCCTCCGTGAACATTATATTGTGAATCGTCCCAAACCGGTTGAGCTTCAAAAAAACACGGGATTGATGTTGGTGAGCTCCATACTTTTATGAGTCTGCATTCTTCATGGACTCAGAGTGTTGCAGATTTTGATGCGCCTCGCTGAACTATTGGTGAACAACGTGGCTATGAGTTCAATTGAGGAACAAGACTAATACTGAGTGGATATTTGATCCACATGCAAAAGTGAGTTGGATTCCCGCGCCAGTTACTTGGCTGATCATTATACCCAGGTACCATTCCAACCAAATGGGTTTGATTGTGGCATGCACACTCTATGGCATCTCCGGCACATCCTCCGTTTTTCAACAGTGCACTCCGAGTGCAACTCGCCGGACCTCTCGTTGTCCAGAGGAATGACCGTCCACAGACTCCGTCTGGCTCTTGAACTCCTAGATGATTCTACAGCTCTGGTTTGAATACAGTAGGTATTCTCTTTGCATTGTGCTCAAAATACACTGTCGTCTATGTAGGTCAGCTGTTCTCCGTATGAGTCCGAATAATATTCTTCGAAATTGCTATACTAGACGTACCTATATGTATTTTTCAATTGTATTCTATCTATATAAATATCAGGGACACATAGATCTCATCAAGGGTGCACCCGGGACACAGATTAATCAGCTCGGCAGGCCCAGAGGATCGGATCAATTCCGTGAAATACTTCCGTAACTTCATCATTTCATCACACCACCACCATTGCCCTTCATGGGAACCCACTCCAAGCCGCTCAGCAATGGCCTGAGCACTGACATCTTGGTGTTAACAAGCCTCCTACACACACTCTCCGATCTGGATGAGGCCCCTATCTCCCGTGATTCCACAAACATGCGACTGGGTTTGGTGACTGCTATTGCAATCTTATTCACTCCCTGGCAAGCACATTCCACTCCTCTCTCGAATGTGCATGTTGTGCTTGGACATATGGATTCATCCCTCTTCAAATGTCTTGTGTTCGCCGATTATCCTCCAACATGCGAGGCACAGGATTCCCCGAGTGTGCCAATGAAGCTGAAGCCTGATTTTGCGAACGGCCGATCTCTATTGATCAGGGATGATACTCCTGATACGTACGTGACCTCCGCCTGTTTTTGGTTCCCCCATCTCATATGTTTTGATTAGATGCAGCCATTCTTTAAGGCATGTCCAAGATGTCTTTGACGTAATATCCTTTCTACGCCAAACACACCGAAGAAGCGGAGACTTGCTCCACTTTCTCGTTTTTATCCACATGCGCTCTTATTCTACCTGGATGAGGCCCCTATCTCCCGTGATTCCACAAACATGCGACTGGGTTTGGTGACTGCTATTGCAATCTTATTCACTCCCTGGCAAGCACATTCCACTCCTCTCTCGAATGTGCATGTTGTGCTTGGACATATGGATTCATCCCTCTTCAAATGTCTTGTGTTCACCGATTATCCTCCAACATGCGAGGCACAGGATTCCCCGAGTGTGCCAATGAAGCTGAAGCCTGATTTTGCGAACGGCCGATCTCTATTGATCAGGGATGATACTCCTGATACGTACGTGACCTCCGCCTGTTTTTGGTTCCCCCATCTCATATGTTTTGATTAGATGCAGCCATTCTTTAAGGCATGTCCAAGATGTCTTTGACGTAATATCCTTTCTACGCCAAACACACCGAAGAAGCGGAGACTTGCTCCACTTTCTCGTTTTTATCCACATGCGCTCTTATTCTACCTTACGATCTAGGGTTCGTGATCTGCAGAAACGCTGGAAGGTCGCCCCATTTGAGGTGATGAAGATGCATATACGGGCGATAACGAATCGACCCGACCTCACAAAGGACTTTCAAATCGCCGCAGATAACGCCCAGTTATTATTGATTGAAAAGCACGGGCTGGTCGGGGTACCAGATTCATCGGAGGCATGGTTCAATTTTACAGTCAAACCTGAAAATGCCAGGAATTGGGTCGAACTCTTCGCTGCCCTGTGGAACAGCTTGGAAGTGGAGCTTCTCAATCCTTCGACTCTTCATAACCCCGCAGACAAACTTTTTAATCGCTCCGTACCCCGGTCCAGGGCCCTCAAACGAATCGAGGTTGTTTGTCTCCTGATTGCCACCCTTGACATGCTCAAGCCAATTTTAAAACATCTGTTGTTACCTTCCAAAGTGGGATGGCGATCTGTCCTCAGTGGTGCATTTCGACGTGCTGGTGGAGTTCAACTTTCAATTTGAAACACTACTCGAGTCATTTTCCTGACATTCGGACCTTTTATAGAACAATGTTCTTCACAATCGGGGTCTACTGCAGTGAGCCAAAACTCGGCCGAGGCACTCGCAGCGGCGGAGGCACCAGACTGTAAGTCCTCAACCGTCTTCACTCAAAAAATTTCACCTCACCTTGTTGCATGTAGATGTCCTCGAGCTTGGTGAAAGCCGTGAAGAACAGGTGTTCAGGTTGATCGAACGGGTGTTGGAGTGGCATTCGGCCACAATCACAATTTGGAATGCGATCTCCGCTCAACAAAGCTTTGAGGTGTTTAATGTGCCTTATACGCCACCCAGCAGACTCCATGTCGACGAATCACAGATCGTCGCCGTACTGAGCGGAATTGGTCCACAATATGCCGATAATACCTCCTACATAGACCTCATTCGAAAACGGATCCCGTTGGCCTCAACCCATCCAGAAGCCGCGATGATGAGTTGGCTTTTCTCGAGTGGTGAGAAGAGCCTGATTGAAACGGTAAAACATCTTCCCGAATTACGGATAAATCCCTGTCTGATCGGTGGACTCATTGCAGGCAAATCCGCTTGTATTAGGCGCCAGCCGAAAGTGTTGTCGCATGTGCTGGTTGCTAAAAGATGTGCTGTCTTGGCACCATCCCGATTTTCCTTCAGTAGTGCTACCGGGTGTTCACACCACTTTCTTCCCCTGGATCCCTCCACCCGGTATACCAGTTCACGTTCTTCTCAAGCTACGCACCAAGTTGTTGAGCGTTGTCAGGAATTCAATGCACGTATCGACGAAGCGCATGGTGAAGGTTGACAAGTCCCTGATGTATGACACTACATTTGCTGGTGTGCTTGAGCTCATGAAGAAAGTGCAACATTGAGTGACACTTTCCGGGGAGCAACGGTTACCGCTCCCTTCGCCCGTGTAGTGTTATCATTTGTACTATGTACGTATTCATGCCGAACAATACATTTGAACTGTCCGCTCGATGCGGTGTCCCGCTTGTCCTGGTAGCGTCAACCCATGTGTGATTGGCCCGCAGCCGCCTAGATGTTTCCGCGCACGTTTGCTAATGTCGTTTCATAGTACCATGTCCTCCGTCGTCAAATTCACCGCGACTTCCGCAAGCCGCTCATTAGCAACCTCAGACAATGTCTTTTGTTGTAATTTGGACAGTTCTTATGCTCCAGACTTTCGAACAAAACTGTACGGCAACAATAATAGAAAATCTGCGTAGTTTATCACTTTAGTGTATACCAAATAAAGCTGGAGCAAGGTATGTGCCACGCCAGCGGCGCTTGTGAAGTAACATATGGGAGGGGACAAATAAACAATTTAACTGCCAATTCCAAGGCTCGATAGTTATGTCGTCATTCGCGTCGGTCCAACGAAACGATGTGTAAGCGGCAAACCACGTGACCTCGGCTGATGTCAAAGATCCATCGATAAGAATGATCGGCGACTGTTTTCGTTCGCCCTTGCTAAGTCCACTCACTCAACCATGCTCTCCACCGCTCGCCGTACTGTATCTAGGCCAATTGAATTAGCGGATATTAGGTTAGAGTCACCGCCAATAACGAGAAGCATCCCGTTGGACGTCCTCTGCCTCTCGACCGCTTTGGATAAGCGGACGGCCGCAGATCCCTCGAGGTCACATGCTCAGGGGACATGGAGATCAGAGTCCCAGGGCGCATCGAGCGAGGTAACGGGTGAGGGAAGAGATCGGACAGGGAACCGCGCGTTCCTTCATAACTTGGCGGCAATATGCACAATCGGCACGGATGATGATCCCCAGGCAAATAAAGTCATGGCGGTTACCGGGACGGTAAATGTCCGAAGTACTCTCATCGAGGAACTCACATTTGCTACAAACGAGCGGATTTCGACTGGTGGCCCTTCTACGACTGCCTCCGTTCCTCAGACGACTCGGATTGTACCCCAAGTCTCACAGGGTAAGGTGTTAATCACCAAATGGTCATCCTCTTCACTGTGAGTCGTTCCCCGTCTCATGACTGACATGGAATAACCCCTGACCAGCTTCGTCGACGTCAACGCTCATGTTCGCGACGTCGTGAGCATCCTTGTCTATTTTCGTTCCGTCCAGGACGACCAAATATGGCTTGCCCAATTGCCATCGTTCCGGACTTTCATCACGCTACGATCTCGGTTCAAGTTACAGTCAAGATTGAAGTTGTTCCAGGAGCAATGGGGTCATCACCCATTCAAATTCCTTCAGGTTGTCAGGAACCTCCATTTCGAGGCAGCAGAAATTGTCCTCGAAGCACCAGTCGCCGATACCACATTTTACAAGACGTATCCGAGGCTTTTCAAGCTATCCAATCGTCAAAGGATTGCGACCCTCAATGCGTCTAACATCACCGATTGGGGGTCCATCTTCCAAGATCTATGGAGTTCACTTCAAGCAGGTCTCATTGAAGTGTTCAAAGCTGTGCCCAGAAGTCAGACCGGTTTCCCTCCCTCAAGAGGACGTGTTCCATCGCGAATTCCCCAACCGAGTACCGCCCATCCAAGCACCACCTTCACTATCAAAAATCGGGTAACTACCTTGGTTAACGTCCTTGGTCTCCTTCGACTGTTGCAACCCATTTTACACCATATTCTTCTGCTGGAAATTTACGAAAATCCGATCGAACAGGCCCTCATTGCTCAAGGTGAGAATGCTTGGGGATTCCATTCTTCTACTAATTCTCCATCTTAGCTCGCCGTCACATAACAAATCATTCGCCCTGTGAGTCCCACCTGGTGGTCAATTTAGTTTCACAGTTTGACATATTGTAGCTCCATTGGGGCAGTTCTATGCTCGTTTCAATACCATTACAGGATGGTATGCGGCCGCAAATGAGGTCGCTGAACACTTCAGGAACGCCGTTGACCCCAGAGTAACGTTCCACATGTTGGCTGGTCATGCCGGACCCCCTCAGGCAATCACCATGGTCGATACGGAACGGATTCGCGAACTCATCCCATCCTCCGTGAATCTCCCACCGCGACAACAGTTCTTTGATCGGGTGAGGACAGCTTCTGTTCATGCGGAAGCGGCCTTGATGTGTCATGTCCTGCAACGAGTGGACAGCAGCGAGTACGAGTTCATCTTCGGCGTAGGGCGCAAATGCTGTGCAATGTGCTGGTTCTTTCATGAGGAATGCGTGGATCTGGTCCCTGATACCAGTTTGAACACTCGCAGTACCCACGAAACGTTCTATCCATGGCCGCCACCTCATGGTACGCCGGAATACACTGTGCACAGATTACGCATGCACTTGATAGACGTGCTTCTGGGTCGTACGGTTCGGTCCACCTCCCAGTTGTCGTCTGGCCCCGAAATGCCTCCTCATCTCCACTCCAGCTCTCTTTTAGCATGAACAGACAAATGGGGGAGTATATATATTCATATCTACGACATACATTCGCTGCATTTTGGTTAGGTAATATATTGATTTATTTTTTCACTCCACAATGTTTGCCTGCGCAATATGTCTGCGTTCATTCCGAAGGCCACAAGATCGTCTCTCACATATGAAACAGAAGCAGGATTCCCAACACCAACAGCAGCTTTTGAATCAAACAGAGAATGTCTCGGGAATGTTCAGGGACACCATTGGTGAAGCTGTAGACGTTGCGTTAGAAGGTGATGTTGGTTTTTCGACTCAGCAAGATGTTGAGATGGGGTTTGAAATAGAGGAAGACGATGCTTGTAGCATTGTCAGCAGTCCGGAGGAACAAGTGAAGGATGATGGAGAGATTGAGCATCAGGTGGTCGATTACTCGGAGCTCCTGGGCGATGTAGTGGACGCAACAACTGAAGCAGAGGAGTTCACGTTCCTCCCGACCTTCAATCCGGAGTTGGCAGAAGGGTCTACCCGGCCATTAGATCCCATCCCAATCGAGGATAGTGATTGTCCATTGTCCACCCATTGGCACCCATCAGCGGGGCGCATTCACTCGTGGAGGGATACCACGTTTCAAAGATGGAAAGCGACATTCGATCCTCAGCCATCTCAATCAATCTATTCGCCATTCAATGCCCGTCTCGATTGGGAGATCAGCCAGTGGGCGGTGAAAGAGAACATCTCACAAGTCTCGTTCAATCGTTTACTTAAAATCCCTCTTGTAAGTTCAGTTCTCTAGCTGAATCAGTTAGGCTTATATTTGGGCAAGGTGAAGGAACGGTTGGGGCTGAGCTTTGACAATGCGAGGTCAATGTATAAAATTATTGACAAAATCCCAGAAAGGCATGGCGATTGGTTTACGAAGCGGCTAAGTTTCAAGGACCGCCCAAACGAACATTTCACAATTCGTTATCGAAATCCGGTAGAGGCTATCAAGGGCTTGTGGGGAGACCCGTCAGTGGCCCAACATCTAATTTACAAACCAGCCAAGCTCTTCCGGAACGCCAGTACCAGTGAAGCTGATCGTGTCTTCTCTGAGATGTGGACAGGAGGGTTCTGGAATGCGGCCCAGGTCGGTCACTTGATCATTTTTGGGGGTTGTTGCTGATAACTTCGTGCTGAAGCAACTCATTCCGAATGGAGGGACAGTCGCACCAGTCATCATTGCTTCCGACAAAACGCAACTCACGAATTTCTCGGGGAATAAATCGGCTTATCCCGTATACTTGACACTTGGAAATCTTCCCAAATCTCTGCGTCGCAAGCCGGGTAGTCAAGCTTGCGTTTTGATCGCTTACCTGTCAGTGGACAAGGCAGCGAAAGACAGTTTGTCTCAGGTTGCGCTAAGGCTGCGAAATTACGAAATTTTTCATAGATCAATGGCAATCGTGCTTGACCCACTGAAAAAGGCGGGGAAAGATGGGGTGGAGATGGTCAGTGGGGATGGCGCGGTACGATGGGTGTATCCTCTGCTCGCCACGTATGTTGCGGATTATCCGGAACAATGCCTTGTCACTTGCTCAAAATATGGAACATGCCCAAAGTGCCGCCAGAGCTCGGAGGACCTGGAAGTTCCGACTCCGGGTTCTCCACGGAAGGCAAAGTTAACCTACGAGATTATCCAGGAAGCGCGTTCAGCTGGATATAAAAATCCGTCTGGAATTTATAAGGAGTGTATGTCCCAGGATGTTGCGGGGGGCATGGTACGAGCCATTTTGGGTTGGTTTTCCGCTGACCGACATCCATCGTTGCATTGCGCCAGATATCCTGCACCAACTATATCAGGGGGTTCTCAAGCATCTCGTGGAGTGGATTCAAAAAGTCGTCGGAGCTCATGAGCTGGACGTTAGGATCAGAGCTCTCCCTCCGGCTTGTGGTGTCCGGTATTTTAAGAATGGAATATCAGGGCTCAGTCAGGTGTCTGGCACAGAGCGGAAGGAAATTTGCAAGGTTTTGTTATCGTGTTTAGTTGGTAAGATGGACAATAGAGGGATTCTGGCTTGCCGAAGTCTCATTCACTTCATTCATCTCGCACAGTACACCTCTCACGATGAAGAGACTCTCCACTACATGGAAACCGAGCTAAATAACTGGCATAGATATCGGGGTTTCTTTATCACGTCCGGCGTTCGCCAAGACTTCAATATCCCAAAATTCCATTCTCTTCTTCACTATGTGGACTCGATTCGGTGGCTGGGAACGACGGACAACTACAACACCGAAATGTTTGAGCGGTTGCACATAGACTTCGCGAAGCTAGGGTGGCGGGCAAGTAATAAACGGGATCACTTCCCTCAAATGATCAAGTGGCTTGGCCGCCAGGAAAGGGTCGCATACTTCGACTTCTACAAATCATGGATGGAAGAAGAGATCGAACTGAACGCGGAAAACGATGCAGATGAAAATGACGGGCCAAAAATGATTCTTAAACACAAACGGGGACTCCTTGAAAATTCGCCGAAGGCAAGCGACATCACTACGCAATTGGCGAAGTTTCCATCGGAAATTCAGAAAAGCATAGCGCGGATACGGATGTCTCATGAGGCGCCAGAGTTTGAAGCACATCTAAAGATCTTTTTAGCATCTTTGCTTCCTACGACAGACCGAGTCCGGCAATCGATATTTTTGGACGCGGAGCTTCCATTTTCAGCACTCGATGTTTGGCACCGTTTCAAGCTCATTCCAAACTCTCTCGGGTTCGACCACCAGGAAGTTATCAAAGCAATGCCAAGTTTTGGTGACTCAATAGCACGGTTTGACACAGTAATGATACTGGACACTGATGAAGCAGAATCAACCGCGGTCCAAGGTATGATCTCTGCATTGGTTGAGTCCTTGAGCTATCCAACAGTATCATTCTAGGCTGTCGTGCTGGTCGAGTTAGGGTTATTTTTCGTCTGCCCTCAATTGTCAGCCACGATGGGTTCCCGCTAGAGGCACCAGCAAACTGGCCCAGAGGTCCCCTGGCATATATTACATGGTACACACGCTTCGCGAAATCGAGTGATCCTGTTACGGGAATGTACAACATCTCCCGATCGACAGACTCGAAGGGACGGATGCAGGGAGCAGTCATCTCTCTTTCGCAAATTCGGCAAAGCTGTATGCTTACACCTAGTCGTGAGACATGGGACCCTGAATGGAACTCACATAATATTTTAGACTCCTCGACATCTTTCTTTATTAACAATCTGCAGAGTAAATACGCATATCAGACGATTTACTGAGCACGTGATCGTTCACGTGCATACTTACAAATCAAATGGATACATCGACCAATTTTGAGCGTGGGACTACTTTGCTCCTCTCCTTCTGGCACCTTGGAATGGGTAAACGAGGACAAGTAGTTTATGAGGGTCCGAGACGCACTTCGAAACGTCTTTGTGTTGACGTAGATGCTGTGTTGGATTCTTTCAAACCTCCAGAGGAGCACTCTGACGTACCACCCCCCAAGAAGAAGGCAGCCCATCGTCCACAACCAAAACCCGCAACTTCCCATTCCGGTTCTTTTCCTTCTACTACGTCAGGGGGTGGTCGAGTATTTCGTGGTTGGGATGGGAATTCTGGAGGGTGGTACGGAGAGAGGAGGACTTCGTTGAAGACATTGTGAATATGTTTCCAGGTGCTGGGGATGGCAATTTTGTATGATGCGGCTCCGATTTTCTTTATGACTTTGAAGGGACCAAAGCGTTTATCGTCCATCTTCTTCGACGGTCTGTCGGTGGTAACGTTTGTGGCCTCAAGCCAGACTAGATTTCCTTCCTTGTATTCTATGGGTTTTTGTCTGCCTTTGTCGTAGTGTCTCTTCATGTCCTCCGCCGCTTTTTTCAGGGCTGCACCTATTTCTTCCCGTATTTTCCCCATCTGGTCTGCAAAGGCTTGTGCGGTTGGGTTATTCGAGGGTAGTTTTGGGGCTGTTCCTTTGTATGGGTGTCGACCATTGTCGGCATAGAAAGGGGAGACATGGGTGGCAGAGTGGACTCGATCATTGTATACAAATTCCATTAGCGGTAGCCACTCGTTCCAATCAGTTTGGTGATAGTTAACAAATAGTCGTAGGTAATGTTCTATCTCCTGGTTACTGCGTTCTGATTGACCGTTTGTCTGAGGATGATATGCCGTTGTATAATTGGACTCAATACCCAATAGGCGGTAGAGTTCCTTCATAAAGCGGGAATGATATTGGGGACCTCGATCGTGGATGATTTTTCTGGGGAGTCCATGTAGAGGGAAGATCTTGTCTCGATATATCTTTGCCATCCCTTCTGAGGTTAAGCTCATGTGTGTGGGTGTAAGCCGTAAACGCTTGGTGAATTTATCCGTAACCACTGATATGGCGTTGTATCCTCCGGATTGGGGTAATTCTCCAATCAAGTCCGTTCCAATAACTTCCCATGGTTCGCTTGGTACACTGTGTGGATGGAGATAGCCTGTTGGTGGTGTTCGATGTGATTTAGTGGCTTGGCATCTCTCGCATCCTCGTACGTATCTGGCTATATCTCGATTCAGACTTGGCCACCAGTAGGTTCGTGTGATGAGTTCCCATGTTTTGTACTGTCCTGGGTGTCCAGCGAGAATGGTATCGTGGTGGATTTTTATGATTCGTCCCCGAAGGTTCTGGTTTTTTGGAACGTAAATCCGATTTTTCCAATATAGAACGTCATCTTTAGAAACCCATTCCTCGCTTTTTGCCTTTGCCATTTCTAGAACTGACAATTCCTGTTCCTGTTTGTGTTCCCGAACCTCTTTCAGTAACTCATCCTCCGGATTGCCTAACTCTAGTGCTCGTGTAAACAGTTCCGGTTTCAGCATGACGATGTCTTTGTTGTCATTCACCCCTGTCTCAAGACCTGTCATCCGTGACAGGGCATCAGCTTTGCCCATTGATTTTCCGGGTTTATGATGTAGGTTAAATGAGTATTCGGCAAGCTCCGTGACCCATCGAGCCTGTCTCCGGTTGAGTTTCTGGGGTTTTCTGAAGTATTGGAGATTCTGGTGGTCTGTCCATATCTCTACCGACTCGTTTGCCCCCAGGAGGTATTGTCGCCATTCGTCAAGTGAATCCATAATCGCCATCATTTCTTTGTCATAGATCTCGTAATTTCGTTCTACTTCGTTAAGTGATCTAGATCTGAAGGCGACTGGGAACCATTTTCCATTGACTTTCTGGGATAGGACACCGCCGTTTGCAAAATCAGAGGAGTCCGCTTCTACACGAAACTGTCCTTCATCTCGTGGAATGAGGAGTGTTACGTCTTCGGTTATAAGACCCTTCAGTTTATCGAACGCCATTTGTTCTGTTATGTCCCATGACCATTCGGTGTTCCCTGTTAGGCGACTGAGCGGTCTGGCTACACCACTGAATCCTTTGATGAAACGTCGGAAGAAGTTGCAAAATCCCAGAAACGCTTGAACATCACGTTTCTTTCGGGGCGTTGGCCAGTCCGCCACGGCTTCTACTTTCTTTGGATCCATTTTTATAGTGCCATTTCCCACAATTACTCCCAGATAGTCGACATAGGGTGATTCGAACGTGCATTTCTCGGGTTTTAAGTATAGGCCGTTTTCTTTTAGTATCTGTAGCACTTGTCGTACAATGTTCCTGTGCTCGTCCACTGTGTCGGTGAATACTAGAATATCGTCCATGTACACGATCACATGCCCTGCGTCAATCTGTCGCTTGAGAATATGGTTCATGAAGGCCTGGAAGGTTGCTGGTGAATTTGTGAGTCCGAAGAACATGACTGTTGGCTCAAAGAGTCCTCTGTTTGTACGGAAGGCTGCTTTCCACTCGTCTCCTTCTTTAATCCGGATATTATTATATCCCCATCGGATGTCCATTTTGGAAAATATTTTGGCACCTTTGAGTTTATCAACAAGTTCCTGGATCAAGGGTAGCGGATACCGATTTTTGACTGTCATTTCGTTGAGCTTTCGATAGTCCTGGACTGGGCGTAGGGTGCCATCTTTTTTCTTTACGAAAAAGAAGGGTGAAGCCATTGGTGACATAGATGATCTGATTCTTCCAGAACGAAGGTTTTCCTCTAGGAACTCGTCTAAAGCTTTCTGTTCCTTTGGATTAAGAGGGTACACTTTGCAGTCAACCGGTTTGGAGTCTGGGGTCAATTCTATGGCATGGTCCCACGGGCGTCGCTCTGGTAGTTCATCGAAACCTTCTTTATTGAAGACGTCTGGGAATTCTCGAACGTATTGTTCGGTAATATTTCCGGATGATACAGCTCTAATGTGACTAGCGTTGTGTACATATCCTTCCCAGTCAAATATGAAGACCCGATCGCCTATCTCCAGGTGACCTATTCTTTGTTCCTCAGGTTGAGTCCACCAGGGGTGATGTCCGCACTTGTCAGGGCAACGATCAAATGTGAGGAGTGCTTCTGGCCAATCGATGGAGGGATTGTGAAAACGGAGCCAGTCTATCCCTAAGAATATGTCCATTTTTCCCAGGTTGGTTACGGCTAGCTCAATACGTTCGGCATGGTCACCAATTGTCATTCTTACTTCGACAAAGCCTTCGATTGATCCGTCAGCGTTCAATGAACCATCAGCGTTGTATACTGGCATTTTAATAGGGAGCGATTTTATGGAAAGGTTATTCTTTATTACGAATTCCTTATTGATGCATGATCCTGTCGCTCCACTATCTAGTAGTGCGTTTGCCATTATTGCCGTTCCGCTTTCCAGATTTTCAATCGATGCTTGAAGCTTCAGATCCTGCCCTTTGGTTCCTCGAACGAATCTTTTGTTGCTTTTCAAGCTTTTGACAGCTTGTACGGCATCAATGTGATTCAGTTGTCGGATTGCTAGGACTGTTTCCTCCGTGGCTTCCCTTTCGCGTTTTTCTGGCATCCATGCTCTCAGATGGCCCACTGCTCTGCTCATATTGGCTTCTTTTAGAACCTGATTGACCCATTCAGGGGTCCATGGCTTATGTCGGGTAACAGGGTTTTCTTTCGGTTTGGATGTTAATTTAGTGGATTGCTTCGTATCTATCGTGTGTATGATACTGCTATCTTTGTAAATATTCGAACTTGTATCCATGACCGAAACGTCCTCCACAGAACCTGTGTCTACTGCGGAGGGAGTACAAAACCCAATTCCATAGCAAGCGCTGCTCGCTCTTCTTTTCCCAGGTCCATGAACGCTTGTCTGACCGTCGTTGTTTTACTTGGTGCCCCTCGATCATTCGACTCCGGATCTGCCATCACGGTTTGCCGTACTGTGAACTTTTTGGGTTGTGGGCAATCCCGTATCATGTGTCCTCGTTGTCCACAGTTAAAGCAGCGTCTTTCTGCTTTGGCTTTACTCAGATCCATCGGACGCCCTGCTCCTCCAAAAGTCATGCCGGTACCATCCTTGCGATCCCCCTGGGTCGCGGTGGTTGGACTCGGTTTCGAACTATTGGGTCTAGGGGTATCTCGATTGGCCCAGGAGTTCCATCCTCGTGGTCCCCTCTTCTGTTCTTGGCGTCTACGCCACATTTCATCGATCGAGATAATGGTCTCCTTGTATTCGGCATAGTTCTCTATCCGATCTTTACGTGACCCGTAAATCTGATCGATTGTTCTGGGGTTGACCGCTTTTTCGATCATCCTGATGATGAAGGGGCTGTCCTTTTGATAGCCGGCTTCTGTGATTAGGGATTCAAACTTCTTAAAGAAGTCGTCCGCAGTATCCGATCCCTGTTGGATCGCCTCGAGTTTTTCTTGTGCCATGAGGACTCGGCCTCGGTCTAAGAAGGCATCATTGAGGGCCTGTTTGAACAGCGCCCAAGTTACGTTCCATTCTTCGAGTAATTCATCAAAGTGGTTATCGTAATAGTTCTGGACCCAGTCCTGAACGTTCATTCCTCGCATGTACGATAGAGCAATATCAATTTTTTCTCCATCGGTGCGTATTCCGTTGCGAGGGTCTCGGAGGTACGCAAAGAGTTGGCGTTGCCACTCCTTGAACTGTCGTTTGTTCCCATTGAACTCGGATGGTTCCTTTATGAGTGACTTTGTGCCCGTAGGTCGGCGGGGGGTGTTATCAGAGGTGTCAGCCATGATATCGTCTGGGATAGACAGAGTTGGTTGGCTAGGCATGGCGGGTTCAGGGATGTATGGAATGGGAGGAGATTCTGCGGGAGAGTGGGAGGGGGAGTGAGTGATTGGGGAGGTGTTTGGGGATTGGAGATGGGTCGGTAGAGTTTATCGTCGTACTTGTCGTCAAGACTGTTTTCGTATCGATGCTGACAAGGTTGGTGGGTGCACTGTTGCCAGCGTCCGTCAGGATCGTACCAGTTTACGTCAAGATTGGTTTCGGTATTAACTGCGTGGATTTCGCCTTGGCAGGCAGAGATGATGGGTGAGGAAGGTCGAGTGCGGATGGGGGAGAATACGGTGGCTACGCGCTCTACGAGCTGTTCAAAAAGTCCTTGGTCTTGTGGATCCGTAATGGCGGCTATCCACTCTCTTTTGCTGAGTAAAACGAGCTGGCCCTAACTCGGAATGGCCCAACGTTCCTCGTCGCGGTGACCCTTCTCCGAAGATTAGGTATAAATCACTGCTTTTCAGCTACCACTGCACGGCGTGTCGGTCTCAACGTTACGCGCCCTTTTTAAGCAGTTAGGGAAACACAGAGGTTTAACCCAGTGGTGCAATTACTCGGATCGAGAGGAGATAGTTGTCGAAAAAGGAAAAAGAAAAATAAAGTCCAAGCAAGCACCGTCCTTCCCTCAAGGCCGGTGTAGAGAAAATGTAGGTAGATAAGGTTAGAGACTTACGTAGTACCTAGTACGGGTAGAACGTATGGGATGTGTATGGGGGGTAGGGAAATAGAGCTTCTGGTTGTGACAGGTGACGAGGAGATAGCTTCGATCTTCTGTTAGCGACCGTACTCAACTACTGAGATATAGCAGCCAGGGCCCTCAGTAAAACGTCAAGTCAGGTGTCACAGAGAAATCAAGACTAATGAGGATAGATTGCAGAGAAGAGTACAGGAGAATAAACGAGATCGAAGCTGGGGAAAACTACTGGTAAGACAGTCCACTATTTATACTGTTGAGCTGTGGCTGCGCCTAAGCCCTTGACCCTATGTATCGCATAAGTATCGCATCGTTGTACATGTGTAAGGTAGTCGTCGTGTCGATGGTAAGTAATAAGCGATCTATAATCCCTATGACTAAGCGATGTAATATGGATGACGTACGACAGATAAATGGAGATCCTATCATAGATAAGTAAGGAGATTAGCGTAATCAAGGCATGAGGTGAACACTCAAATACTATCATCGTATACGACCTCGTGACTTATCGCGTATAAGGAAAAGGAAAATAAAAGAAAAAGGAAATCAATAGATATAAAAAGGTTGTTTCGTGACACAACTCCGAGACATTCGGACGGTCCCCCGTCGTCAGCAACCAACGGTCCACCCAGGAGTGCAGCACCTCGGGGACCATCCATTCCATCAAAAACCAAAGTGGCTACGACTAACCAGGATCAGCTGCACTTCTTGAGTACCTTGGAGCGATCCCTTGCCACTGCTGGCCAGGATTCAAAGCTTGCACAACTACAACCTTCTTCCACTCAGTCCTCAAACCCCGCTGTCACACAGACCGCGGTTACTGAGCTCAGTGCCGCGGAACTCGAGTTTTTCGAGGACAATATAGGTAGGTGGTTGCAACTCGCTTCGTCGCATTGTATCTCATGGTTTCAGGGGGCGACCATCATGAGGAGCGCACTCCATCTGAAGGCGGTACCGATGACGAGGATGGCGGGGGGGAGGATCCCGAGATCAACGAGGTACTTCCACGTTTTCCCCTGTCATTGGTGTCTGACATTGTGGTATCTCAGCTAATCGTCCAGGACATCAAAGCGAGCAATCGCAACGCATTGACCACCGCTCATTCGAGGGGTCACACTGCCTTCCGAAAAATTGTTCTGGGCGACTTTAGTCATCCCAAGGTCGCGTTGCTTGGCAAACGATGCACTCGGATGGCCACCTGTGTCATAGATATGTTTCCAGAAAGTGCGATGTTTGCTTGGGAGACATTTTCAAAGGAAATAAAGAGACTGCAGTCAGAGGGGAGAGGACAGTCCTATATTGATGCGCTTGCAGACATTAGCAATGATTGTGACAAGAGGGAGGACCTCCTTCGCTTTGTATGTGATTATTCTATATTCATTTCTTCCCCTCTCACAATCCAGCCAGATGGGCTATGGAATACCAGCTGTTCGTCTAGACATTGGAAGGGAGGCCAGGGTCCGTACTGCCCAGTATTTCAATCTTGGGAACATGGCCCAGGATGATCTCGTTGAGTGTTTTCCTTCTCGTTCACGTCTCATTCTTCAATCTACTCTCAGGCTGGGACGGTTAAATGGTTGCTCAACAATAGAGTTTATCACAATGAGCTTGTTGACCCGTCGGTATGAATCAAAATTATTTATCACATGCATTTGCTTACGTTCGATTAAGTCTCGCACATTCAATGAGGTCCCATTCAAAAGTCCATTATTGGGTCTCCTTCTGCGCGGCTACTTCATTGAAGGCAAACCTAGGCAAGACCGTCTGTTAATTTCGTTTTTAAAGCGAAAACGTCAACTTCCACTTACACTCATTGCAATGGTGACCAGTTTGGTGAGTGTCATTTTGTCAGTTTTGTGTTGGGGGGTTTCAATTGCGCTGAACTTTTACAAGATTGGTCATGCCCTTCAGGAATACTCATCGGGGTACAAGGTAGAGAATGCGTTTTCCGTTGGAAATTTGTCTGAGCAGTATGTCGTTTCAAGTTTTGACATTATCTGCCATGCTCACTCTGTGTTCAGCTACAAGGCTATCCTAAAAACGTTGCACAAGCTGGACAAACAAGCACCGGCCTATGTTGAGCATTTGAAATCATTTCTCTTCTCCACGATGATGTAGGTTCATAGCTTTGCCAGCGCCAACCCGTCTAACTAGTCTATGCTAGTGCATCTGGGCCGGATGTTGTTCCCATCCAGTCCTATGACTACGCCAGTCTCAATGCGATTGGGACCTCGTTCAATGCATCTGAAGCTGAATCCAGTGCCACTACGACCACCAATCTACCTGCCTGATTACATATTATTGCTCCTTTCATAAGTACCGTGTATCTCCCGGTGTGCCTTACATTTTAATACATTTTACTGGGGTTACCTTGCCATGTACCATGGGTGTTCAAGTGTGGTCCCATTGTCCTAGCTTTCCCCGACATCACCTGAATGAAGTTCTCATCATCTTCCCGACACTCTGACCAACCCTCAATATCCTGAGTTCAATGAGTGTTGGCTGTGGATTCCTAAGATGGCCCCAACGTCACCTGCATGGTGTTCTAACCATCTGCATGATACTCTGAACAACCCTGAATAGCCTGAGTTCTATGAGTGTGGGGTGTGGACTCCTAAGATGGTCCTCTTGGGTGATTTCTGTCATGTTTCTGTTTACTTTCAATGGCATTTGACCATTGTAGAACAACCTGGTGACCCTTTTGGGTCAATTAACAGTGACTGGGTGAATCCTCAATATCTGTCGGACAGGCATCTTGGGACACACACAGGTTTGATGTTGGCTGGGATGGCGATGATCATGTTTGGAGGCCTCCACGCCATTGCAAGGGGCTCTCGGAAATTGTTGTGGCATGCTGAATGGCAGCTGGACGCCCCGCAGTACGTCCTCAGTCTGTTAATCCAGTTTTGAAATCCTTGAGAAATATTCTCAAACTGCCTTCGAGCAACCTGGAGTTGCCTCAGGTGGATCTTATGGAACCTGACATCGTTGCAATGTACCCCTGAAACACGTGGCCGGTGTGTAGGGTCGCTGATGTCACGCCAACAACCTGATGTTTCGGAAGGTCTCAATAAAGGTGTCCATGGCTCATGTATCAAAACCCTCCATCTCCATATTGAGGATTATATCTGATGTGGAGTTCATAAGCTCTACAGGTTTAGGGGGGTGTCTTTCTATCTTCCTGGGCCGCACAGGAGACTGAGGTCAACTGGCCTGACTGGACATCCTGGTCCTATCTTGGGGTGATCTCTTTTAGCTCTGACCTCAGGTCAATTTTCCAGATGGAGGCAGTCAACTCTTGATTGCGGTAAAAGGGATAGATTTCTGATTGAGCAAATTTACAGTGAGAACCATTACAAGAGTAAGAACAAGGCCATCGTCATCAGAACCGTAATTCAAGTTGTTCGAAGAAGACCGAAGCGTTCATTTGATCTGCTTTCCATATGAGGACTAGGATGCGGATAATTCAGTAATTCAAAGACATGAGGACCGTTTTTGAATTCGACTCACCTGGACTTTCACAAGTACATCTTGCACAAATTCTCTGGATGCTGTTAATGGAAAAGGATAATTGCCAAAGTTTTCAATGTCGTTCTCTGCCTTGGAAGCCCACCCGTTCAACTGATTGACCTTCTTGCTCCAACGAGAAATTTTGCACAGGAAGTGCTCACTGTCAATTACTGAACCATTCTTGCAACCTAGAATTGTGAGCTGGTCGTCGTTCATTTTCCATATATGTGTGGTGAAGCATGTGAGGGCCACCAAGACCGCTTTTTGGGTGGGCATCTGGAAACCCAAAATCTTGAGACCTCTGAATGCACCAAAACCGTCGTGAGTCCAGATCCAATACGCCATTTCGTCGAGGGTAGGCTGTCGTACAATATCGGCGATAGCCAACGAATTTGCCAGTTGCATTGCCGTCAACGACTGTTGGAATCCTGATATATGAAGATTTTTGAGGAGCTTGATGCAGTCCAACCATGATGAACGGTACCCAGTGTACGTTGCTGGATTTTTGTCCAACATCTCACCAAGGAACTGAACCCAAGCCTCCTGAACATTTGGGGCCCAATATATGTCAAAGCGGTGATAAAGATATTGATTGAAGCGAGAGGAAGTCGTGATGGTATTAGACGAAGAGGTGTGATTCTGTGTCGGTACAAGCTTGAGGAGATTCGAAGCGGTGCCATATATTCGACAGTTTGAGAGACGCAAAGCACCCTTCACGGGAAGGCTCTCCTGCTGATAGCTGACCGGAAGTTGATTCTGAATGAGGAGACGTTCGTTGTAAACTCCAGCGCTGTGAAATTTTGTAATAAGAGTTGAAACGGATCCCGACCAAAAGGTTGGCTGTCCAGGCATTTGGGTGATGTGATTCATAAATGAGGAGGTTAGATTTCCTTGTCCAGTACCGAACCAAGACAATAGATTGCTCAGACCAGTACGAGCTGTGAGTCTGGTAGAGGGGAGGTGTTGGGAAAAGAGGATCGCGCCGGCGTTGACCCGTCGACGAGGATCTGTCTGATCTCGATCGCCACCAGCCAACTCCGTACCGCTGGATGGGTCTTTACCCTGGAGGTACCATCGAAGAGGTTGATACTGGAAGGGAAGTGTGCGCGCTTCGGCAAAGACTTCGGCTATAATAATACCAATAACACCGAATGATATCCTATCTCTAGCTCCAATGAGGTCTTCCAAAGTGAGAGTGCGACAGTCATCACTCTTCTTTGCCTGTCTTGAGCTTTGAGGAGAGTGTGACGGGACTTCTTCTTCTCCTTTATACTCCGCTTCAGATATCTTCTTTCGAGAAACCAGCTCCTGCATGTACCAATGCACCCTTGTACTGAGTCCGGATACAAGCAAGAGAAAGTCGTGATGTACATTCTCTTGGAGCCAATTTCGAATGTGAGATATGGCTTGCTCGTGGTTCTTCCGGATGGATAATGCGATGTGATGGTAACTTTCTCTTTTGACGAACACACCACTAGCTCCAGGATCACGGAGAATTGCAGTAATTCCAGTGAAGGCACAGATGTCCTCAGACCCCATGAATTCGAGGAGAGTGCATAGTAATGCCCCACGAACCCAAAGATGATCTATCAGGGCATTATCACTTTTCTCTTCAGCACCCCACAGATTTGATCGTCGCAAGTATGGAATGATGAAGTGCGACTCGATAATAGTGTATAACATCTCCTTTTCGCATCGATAGTCTTTACGAGATGCTTTGTACGGAACGGAAATAGATGATTTAGAGGTTCGGAGAATAAGAGGAATAGCATAAGATGCAGGATCAAACGTGAACTTTGAGTTAAACTCAGGTGGAGGTGCACTAGAAGCGAGATTTGTGGAGACGGATGATCTGGTTTTTTTCGTTGTCTGAGTCTGCTGGCGCTTATTTTGTGATTTAGACTCGTTAACGTGCGATACCAGTGCCTTGAACAGCCGACCCATACCAGCGAAAGTAGGTTCCAACAGCTTAGAATCTCGTTTGTAGGTATCAGCTAGAGCCTCGATCAATTCCGGTAGTCCGTGCGCTAGGAAATCGTAAAGGATGAGGATGTTGCGGCAAACCTGCCAATGAATGAAGATGCCTTCCAGGTGAGTCAGATAGACACTGGCGTCTAAAGATGGAATTGTTTGCAGAGTGATATCGACACGCTCAAGGCATGCCTGAAATTTTTCACCCTTACTCGCAAGTGTATCGGACGGGTTGTTGATGAGAAGGTGAGTCAGAGTGTTCTGACGATCATGGGCTTCGGCAAGTTTAACCCAGTTTGCGTGACTTGTAGCGGCGCTCCATGAGATGCGTGAGGCAAAGAAAGATTCGCGTAATTTATTGAGACGATCTCGCTCTGTTTTGATAGTCTTGATGGAGAAAAGATCACTGAGAATGCGGTAAGTGACTGTATCATCGGAACAAAAATTCTCCAGATTGAGCGAGATGGATTTTAGATAGTCTGAAAGAATCTCCGAGGCATTGCTAAGTAGAGACTAGTCAGTAAAAATCTAGACAAAATACATAGATGTCGCACCCTAGATCAATTTCTCTGTACCATGATTGCAGCTGGTCCACAGGGTATCCTTCAAACTTGACAAGAAACCAATACGTTCCTCGGACGTACTCCTGAGTTTATTATGAGTAAAAAAGACAAAAAGCGCGGTGTAAAACTCACATGTTTGACGATTTTTTCAGCGACATAATCTTGAAACCCATCTTCGCCAATGAAATATTCCTATGGAAAGTTAGAGAAGGGAATTTGTATGGGTTGTATATACTTACTTCGCCTACTTTTCCAACATCCTCTATTCCCGTATCGTTGATATCTGATGTATCCACTCTTTTTGTTCTTCCGTTATTCATTTTTCTCTTCTTGGGCTTTGAATTTGATTGCCCGACATCCGAAACAGACTCAACATCTACAGACTTTCTCTTCTTCCCGGCGCTCGTCTTTGATGGCCTTGTTTTGGGCTCCTTGGAAATGTTCTGAGCCGGGGCGTCGATGGCTTTTGATACCGCGCTCGAAGTTTGCTCATGAGCCCGAGGGTGGCTCTGCTTGGAGGAGCGCGTTTGAGGTCCATGTGGTGTTAGATTTGGTCCATGAAAAATGGTCCGCGGAGAGGTTCGAATAACGGATGTTTGAGCATGAATGGAGGAAGAGGATGGATTCTCAGAGATAGACGCCTTTAGAGCCTTCAAAAGCTTGTCCTGATGGAAGAAGAACTTTGTCCGGGTAATGGGGAGGAGCTGGTGGGTCTGGAGTTTGTAAAGATAGGCAAAGTATTGACGATACTTCAGGATCTGTTCTCGTTTGCTAGGATCAAGAGGATCCCATTCCATCGGGATCACGTCCGCGGCACCGTCTATCAACTTCGCCATATCCTGGACTGATGTGAATACGAGATTCATCCCCGAATGGTGTAGGGAGTTGATAAACGAGAGCACTGCCTCTCGTACAAGCCGAGTTTGAGCATGCTGTGGGGAGCCTAGAAGATACTCGCCGCCCCCGGTAAACGTTTTTACTTTGCTATCGGCTAAAGTAAGAGTTCCGGTATTGCCAAAATCCACCGATGGAGAGACGGCAATGTTGCCCAATCGATAGGCCGCAGCTTCAGGAATGTATGCAACAAGGGCTACGCGTTTGACTGCTGAAATAAGAAGGAATTCCAATTCTTCTTGATGATTATTCTGAAGATACGAAAAGTCCAACTTTTTTGGGTCGACGTATCTATAGTCCTTATCCTGAGCAACGTTCTCGGGATGTATACATACATTTCGTCCGCCGTGAATGGAACGACCATCAAAGATCAGAAAGACGATCCAATTATCGGTGAAAGGAATCTGAACTCCATACCTCGCCAGCATGAAAGATCCACCAGCGGCCCCTAGTAGGGGATATCGATGAGGGCTGATATTTGACGGAACAATTAATAAACGTAGACTCACCCTTAGGAATATTCAGCATAATAATACACAGTGTTTTCCAGGTAGCTGCGTCGCGGCCGTCGGCGTGAAGTGAGCCTTGCGGACGACCAATTTCATTTGCCAGATCGGATCCGGTAATCGATGTGCAGGTGTCGGAGACATTCATCTGGACTGCTACCGGACCCGGACCAAGCCCCCCCGAAGTGAAGATATTGTTGTCTTCACACTGGAACCGCATTATCTCCCATTCAAACTTTGAGATGGCACGAGGCATGAGAAGCTGATAGATTCTGTTGATTATGATAAGGATATCTGCGACCTGATCCTTATATTCATCCGTGGCCACCTGAGTTACTGGTTTCAGGGTCCCGACTCCATGTCCCTCCTCGATCGTGGACGCTATGGAGTAGGAACCGTTTAACGAGGGATTGGAACCAGCAAAGATCGTGTTTCTCGTGCCCGAGTTATTTGATCGGTTGTTCTGCTTCAGATTATTGTGAGCCAATATCGGCGTCTGTATCCAGTATTTGGATGAAGGATTGGAGCCGGATGAGGAGGGAAGGGATGCACGAGAACCGTTATTGAGCTCTTCAAGAATCTTGGTAGGTGAGTCTAGTGGAAAGACCTTCGCAGCTAGATCCGAAGGAACGCCAAATATGAGTCCGTAGAGTTTCTTGGCTTGCGCTTCAAGTTCGACGGACACTTCAGGGTAGGTTGAATTTATTGATTCAAGCGTAAAATACGCAGCGTGCGTAAAGGAGCCCTCGTATGGAGAAAGAGAGGTAGATTCAGACGTAGTATCTACTACATCAAGACGAAGTGGTACGGAAGGTGGGAGGCAGACACATCCTGGCGCGGGTGGATAGCTATACGAACGGGAGTCATCTTTCCAAACGGGATCGACTCCGGGGGGCGCACAAATAGACATCTGGCGAGTTTCTTCGTTCATGAGAGCAACTGCATCCGCCGGTATCTTGGTCTTGTAGCAGAACCCAGACGAATACGATCCATCTTGTTCCAGGTGCCAATCAGGGGAATGAGGATAATGAAATCCCATCGGGGGTTCCGCAGGTTCGGGAGGAGAAAGATATTTTGGAAGAGAGTGATAGTAATCCGATGAAGCAAAGGTAGTGTGAACAAAGTCGAGGGGCGAAGGCCTGAGAGGGATAATCTTGTGTATGTCCAGATGCCCACATGGGTTCAGCGATGCTGGAGTAACAAGATTTGTATGAGGAGTTTAATAGACCGTCAGATATAGCTACTACGCACCAGTAGATTCAGAGCTGCTATCATCCATTCTTTATCCACTGTAGGAGAGCGTCAGGTAACAAGAAGAAAGAGGAGAGAGTGCGAGCGTGGGAACTTGGTAACAATCCGTTCCGCTATTTCGCAAATAGCGGAACGGATTGTTACCAAGTTCCCACGCTCACTCTTGATCTCGAACGCTTCCAACCTGGGCTACCCAGCTCAACAACCACCTATACCTCCTCATGTTATGCTCCAGCTGATTCAGACCACCCTAATTTACTCACAGTAAACCGATATCCAGCCTGCTCCGCTTCTCCTGGCTTCGGACGAGACAGGATATATTCTACTCCCTCTTACAAACTTACCATATCACGGTACTCGGTGAGTTTATACTCGGCTGGGGTCAATCAGTACTGATATACTGCGATTATCGAGGCCTCTATAGCGGCCTACTACGGCTCTCACGCAGCTCCTGGATCTTAGCTATGTTGACGACGTGGATATCTCGGTGAGTGATGACCTTTCAAGTCGGATTAATAGATATATAAAGTGTTACAGTGAGAATGGTCACTCCGGACATCGAATCTCACACAATGCCACACAACCCTCTCTGCATACGTCAATCAGATCCGACGTTTGAGACCTTGTTCTGCCGGATGGTGTGACTGCGCTGAGTGGACACAAATTCGACTCGTCAAGTTCGCTCGCTAAAACGTTGAAGACAAGCCAAGGGGTACTGCCGCAATTGGAGGAATTCTCATGGCGAATCAGACGAAGCGAGTGATGGCAGGACTTTGGTCATCTTTCCCTCCATCTCATCCAACATCACTTGTCTCCTCTGCTCTCGCGGTTGCCTCGTGCTGCGGGGATCTCGATCCGTCACCTCTGCAATAGGCGCAACCTCTTGCACGACATACGTGTCACATCCAGGCTACCTCTCACTTTCCTCCGTCGTTCTCTATGGATATGGAAAGAGGTGGAAGCGTTCAACGTTTAAACCCCGATCACACCAGTGATCATGAAGATTAGTTGTTCCAGTTCAGGTGAAAAAGGGGCGGGACGAAGGATAGGTGTTGACCACAGGTGACCGGTGGCCGTTCAACCCGTCGTTGTTGTCGTTGCCCGAGCACCCGCTCCCTGTTCGTCTAGGCCAGAGCTTTCGAAGCTCGAGTTTACCCGACGAATGCGAGCGCGATGCTTCCATTCCCTCTCTTCAGCACCATCCCCTTTAGTACCGGCCTTCCCCCTCCATCGAAAACGCGTCTAACCCTCCGGTCGTCTCCCCCTTCGTGACAGCAAAAAAACAAAAACGCACCAGACTTTCGTCGTGGACTCCGGGCTACGAACAGCCTTTCCCGAAGAGTATCGGAGGTTATATACCCACGGATTTCCCCTGGTATGCACCTCCGCCTGTTGCTTGTCTTCCTTTACATTGGGACTGCAAGTCTCGTGGAATATTATGAATCTCCTCGGCAGTCTAATATGTCGCTCGTTCCCCTTTTAGTGAAGAAGAAGGTTGAAGGTGAACGGAGGGTTGTTTGGATATCAGGGATATCGAGTACGTCTCTAAAGTCATAATATCTTCTTTCATTTACATACCATCAAACAGCCACGTCAGCCAAACCGTGCGCCTGAAACTTTTGCGCTGCTCAAAACATACTATCGAGGCCGTGCGACCTTGTACTGTCCATACCCACATATCATTTACCGTCTCAGCGCTGCCATTTTACACTATGGGCTACTCTCAGCTGAACGTTATATTTGCTATCGACGCAAATCAAAGATTGACTTGGAAGAAGTTCCACCAAACCTGTTGATCGAACTCTCGAACGAGGCTGCTTCGAATTCATTGAATGGAGTATCTCATTCCTTGGATAATACCCGCGCTTTCTAGAATCATCGCAACAAAGAAGACGCAGAAGGTTAAAAAGGTCAGCGGCTGGCAGTTCTTCGCGGTGAAGGGTGGTCGAGGGTGTTGGGTATGGTTGTGATCGAGGCGAGGGTGGGACGACTGTTGCAGGAGCGTTTGGGGAACTTATGATTCATAACAAGCGTTCTGCGATACCCTTGAAAGGAGAGGTGGGGCCTCTCTGTATCCTACTCGGACAGCTATGTCTCTCTTCGCCATCAATCTGGCTATACCCTTCTCCCTCCACCTCGCCGCTGTTGAGACCAGTCTCTATTCGACCGGCCGTCCATCTTTCATAGTCACCTCGCTCAAGGGAGGATTGCCGTCAACAATAGGCGTTGCTGCATCGACGAACGGATTCTCGTATGTCTTCTCATTTCATATCATTTTTCCGCGTCTCATCTTTTCTTAGATATCTCCCATTACTGCAACAACCTCTAACTCCTAAAGCTATGCCATCACTCCTCGAAAAACTTCGTATCTTCACCCCGCGTTCCCGCCAAACCCGAACATCTTATTTCGTTTGGTATTAGTCCGGAGGGGTATTCCAGAAAACAAGCTGAACAGAGCTTAAACGCGTACAGCTCACAGACCGGCTTTCTATCTCATCTTCTCCGACTGATACTCGAACTGGACGGGACTCAACCGCAAAATGGTGCTGTGAGATTATCGGGGAGTGTTTACCTAAAGAATATTGTCAAAAGTAGATGGGTTGAGGTAAGTATATAACTCACCTTCTAGCGATGTTTGAGTAACTAATGGGTGCTGGCTTGACCACAGGAAATTGCTCAACAAGATAAAGTGTCGCTGAAAGCCGAATTGGTGCATGCTATACTCTCTCTCTCCAAGCCTGCAGATAAGGCTGTACGAGCCCAGATTGCAGAATCTGTATCGCTCATTGCAGAACTCGATTTTCCAGATCAGTGGGATAATCTAATCGATGTACGGTTTCAGTCACCATTCCCTTTGGCATCGATCTAACGACTTTTGTTTAGCAACTTGTGAATTCGCTCTCACCGACAGATTACAACACCAACCTAGGCGTCCTCCAGACGGGTCATAGCATCTTCCGTCAGTGGCGTTCACTCGTCCGTTCCGATAGACTGTACACCGAAATCAACTTGGTTTTCTCAAAATTCCTCACCCCCTTCTTGCAATTGTTCAGACAGACTGCAGAGCTCTTGACGCGGCCTGGGCAGAGTGCCGATCAGGTCACGCTGTTGGGGCAATGTATGGTGCTCTTGGTGGAAATTTACTATGATTTTACTTGTCACGATCTCCCGCCCGCCATCGAGGATAGTCACGTCGAATTTTTCGGTTCAGATGGCGGATTCTTCCCTGGTCTGATGAGATGGGATCCGGCGGAACTAGAAGTCGATGTGAGTGTTTTTCCAGTTTCTTTTTTGGCCAATGACTCAGAGCTGCACAGCCAGATTCGACAACGCCATCGATCCCGACTCAACTGAAAACGAGCATCCTGCTTGTGGTCGAACTATTTATCAAGCTCTTCCCGGATGCTCTCCAATCGTCCTCCGCGGTGGAAACCTTTATACAGCTCGTTTGGTCTATCTTATCCGCCGCCCCATCAGCTTCTACTGCACCATCCCCCGCGTCTTCCTCTTCAAATGCCCTCCTTTCCCAGTCTTATGACGGTCTGATCTCTCAAAGTCTCCGGTTCATATCCACCTCCGTCCGTTCAACCATCTACAAATCCCTCTCCATCTCCCCCACCAACCCAGGAATCATATCCTCTCTCATTGAAGGTGCTATCATCCCTAACGCCTTCCTCCGCACATCCGATATCGAGCAGTTCTCGGATGATCCATTAGAGTGGATCCGAACTGATTTGGCCGTCAGTGCTGCCGGGACAGAGGGGGCTACTAGACGACAAGCAGCCGGTGACGTTCTTCAGGCGCTTGTTGGATGCGGCGACAATGTGGAGTTTGATACGACACGTGTTGTCCGCGGATGGGTGGAAAGGATGTTGGAAGAATATGACGAAAGCGTGAAGCAGGGTAGCGGGACAAAGTGGAAGTCCAAGGACGGTGCGATCTGGTTGATCTCCTTGGTTGCCAATCGTGGAGGAACGACTGGTCAGGGTGTGACGAGTACGAACAAGCCGGTGTAGGCGAACCCTGCCACTGTGGCGAAGTCGGAAATACCACAGTGGCGTATGATCCAAGCGGAGGGATTCTCCCACCAAACCAGCTACGGCCAGCATCGACAAACCTCACTTGAGTGTCTCTGCTCAATATGAGATGATACACAATCCACTCACATGGCGGCATCCCATTCCCCGCATAATCAGGCGGGGCAGTAGTTCGTCTTAGGTCCTGTTCCTTCTCCAACCAATCTTTCTTACCTATCCTATCCTATTCTATCCTATATAGCGCCAACTACTAGCCGTTTCCCTTTTTTTTGTACGAGATTAACCGTTTCGATTACCCCGTACTGTGTTCATATAATTTCTAACTGCGAGGCTACAACTAGCGAGTAACACGTCTGCCGAAAAAGTCCAGCCCGAGTTGCAAATTTCTCATGATCTCAAGATAGTCACCTTGAAGCTCTGAGATTTTGTGATAGGTTGATTGATAAGGTCGTTCCTGGTTCAGTCGCCGGAGGTAAAAATTTGTTGTTGAATCCATATTGATACTCAAATCCTGTCCCTGTGGGTGCTCTCTTTCAGCATCTATTTCCCACTCTGCCTGGCCCGTTCTTTCCTCGCTCGCCCTTGTTTTTGGTTCTTTATACTATTGACCCGGATAATCCAATTATTATCAAGGTGTGTAGTGTGCTTTTTCGCTCCTTCCGCTCACAGTATATTTGATACATTTTCAGAATATCCACTGTGCTAGCTTGAACGCTCACGAGAGCAGTCGCATAGGATCCAGGTCTTCGATCACACTGTCCTCGACCCCGCTCACGTTTGAGCATCGTTACGTACTAGCGCCTTCAACTGATACATTCATCGCCGCTTCAAGATTCAAAATCTCAGACTCTGATGCTGGCGGACAAGCATGAAAATTTGCTCATGCTTGTCGTGCAGTCTGGCCGGAAGTCACGAGCCGATACACCTAGAATGTTTCGAGGGCAAGTGTGGCTGAATACATTGTATCGCACTGGTCATGACTTTGACGCTCATATTCATATCGCCAGTTGGAGGATATCGAGAATGGTCTTGGGATGAAACGGGGATCTCTGTGCATTCATAGCCTTCTATTTCTAATGCCCCGTCAGTCAATCTCCTTTCTTTCACTTTGCGATGACTCATGGGAGTTGTATCAGTTTATATCAGTGTCCACCGAGCCTTGGATTGGCACCAGATCTTGCTCATTCCCACCGCACAGACCATGCGTTTGGTCATACCATATCTTGGAGATTTTATGATGGAGCGGACAAAAAATGGAGAGTATCGCCCATGGAACAAGCTTCGAGACGGCCTTCTGAGAGGATTGGAAGGTCTGGTATGTGACATACAGAGTATCAGACGTTTCTCATCTGATCATTTAGCAAGCTGGGGAGGTCTTCACATATCGGCTTCTAACTTCACCGCATAACCCCAAGTCATCTCCGATCGTAGTCCATGACGGTGAACGCGTCAGAGTCTTTGTTCGACCCTACAGCAATATTCCCTATTTCAGGTCGCATGTCTCACCGTTTGCTGTTCTTGTCAATGCTCTTAGGACTCTTGAGGACTGGGACCCCCAAAAGTTCACCCCGATTTGGCGCCACCAACTGAAACCCGATATAGGAGCCGTAGAAGAATTGATGCTGAGAGCTCTGCTCGGTGTGCCAGCTCGAGATGAACCCGTTCCAGGTTCGCCGCCGGAATCTGCCTCTGTTCCTCCTCTCCCAGCCGTCATTGATCCTTCTATTCGTGAGTTGGCCGAGTTGTTTGGCACCTTTGTTGATCTTTTTCACAATCTCATGTTTGTGGGACGTACTCTTGCTTCCTCTCGAGCCTCTAGATCGCTCTTGACTCGCTCGCGTCGGTTAAGTTCCCCTGATTCCTCTCGTCGCTCAAATCCTGGGGTTATACCCGAGCCACAAAATAGTCCGTCTCCTCCTTCTCGAAACCAGGCCACCAAGACGACGGGCATGTTGCAATTTGTTCCCAAAATTGGCGGTAGCGGTACAAGCTCAAGATCTCAGGCAGTTGCACTATCCAAGGAAACCATTCCCCGCATTATGTGCTTCATTACAAACTCTTCACGCCCATCTTCGCCCTCAGAAGCAGAATTAGAGATGGCTACCGTTCTTCTACTAACCACACATTACGTCCTGGACGTCGTCGTTTGTATGGCTGCTTTTCCAGGCACGGCTGGAATGTGCAGTAGTATTGTATGGCATTGGTCGCCGTCTGTTCGTAGCTTCTTCCTAACTTTCTTGATTGCCACTGATGCATCGTTTCAGGGATTGTACCTCCCGAACCTGCAGCCTCACCCCGTCAGAGGTCTTTGACCCCCATTGTAGAAGACGCTGATGCCATAGACGGTAGGTTTTATTTTCATTGTTGTATCTTTCTCCCTAACAACCTCGTAGCTCGCGAGGATATCGCACAACTGGCGCAACAAAGACGTTCGCCCTCCACTGGAGCCACAAATGCTTATCTTCTCTCAGACCAAGTTGTGGGCCACCTGGCCGCTGCTTATAACTATCGACCTCCCGAACTCGCACCACCTCCTCCCGCTATCTATCACCCCACCTTTGCACGGTTTCGCCGTGAAATGGCTACCCCAGCTGAGAGCATGGAATTTACTCCTGTCGAAGTCTCTCGGGCTTGGGAGATTATCGACGCTTCGCTAAGACTCTATCCTAATGAAGGCGAACGAAGGGACAAGATACGCAATATCTTGGCTTTCAATGGGCAGCCGTTTTGGAATGGTCTCGAAATACCCGTCAACGAAACGACCATCAAATCTGACGGGGGTAATACCTTATTCATCGATTTTGGCATCCCGGTCGTGTACCCAGGCTTGGGAGAGCTGAAGAATGGACTGGGAGAGGGGGGCTGTGACCCTTCCGATCAAGTTCATGGGGGATACATCAAAGTCGTCTCCTCAAAACAGGTATGTCCCATCTGTTTGAATTTATATAAAGTAGTCCTGACCTTTGAATCAGTATGACAACGTACGTCGTGTTTCTTGCTGTCCGGCTCTGCTCATCGGGTTTTCGGGTCCTATTCTAGTCGTTTGGGGTGCTGTTTTCGCTGATCGCTTTTTCTTCGAGCGTCTCGCTTGCGTCTACGTCGGCCCCCAGTCTCCGGCTTCTTCCCCCTCTCCCGCTCCTGGAAGGGGGCGCAGTGACTTGGAGATCGTTATCAGAGAAGTCGCCAAGCTGCTCAGAACCTTTGATAATTCCCTTCAAGACCTTCGGGCTCACTACGTCGCTCTGAAAAGCAAGCTTTCAGCCCCAAATCCTACTATCCCTTCGCCATCTCGCCTGACCTGGGCTCCCGGACAAGGCCGTCTACCTCAGCGCACTCCCTCAACGCGGGTGAATCCGGTTTAATTTATTCACTGGCAGTCTTTCACTACAAAGGAGAGAGATCAATATCAACTCTCGTACAAGTCTCGTCTTACAAACGACATCACCAAGACGGTCTTCTAAGCCTCCATGGCACGCGTTCTACCCTCCAAACTTCCACAACAGAATGTTGTCGTCAAGTTCACTCACCGTTATGGCGAGACCGGACATTGTCTTCTCGCCGAAGCAGGCTTAGCACCGCCAATACACTATTGTGCTTTCGAGGAGTCCATAGGGTTATGGGTCATTGTGATGGAATATGTTCCAGACCAGGTATGCAATGGGAAGCTGACTGAAGGTGAAGGAACTAGCCTCTCTCGCGCAATCGACTTTCTTCACTTGAAGAATTTGGTCTTCGGAGACCTTCGAGAGTCAAACGTGATTGTATCACAACCCGGTGAATCAATCTGTCTTGTTGACTTTGAATGGTGCGGTCCATGCGAAGATGTTTTGGACTCGCAGGGCAATGTGCTTGAATACCGGGTGCGCTATCCTACCAGTATTTCGTTGGACGCTGGTATCACATCGGCCGATGGTGTCACAAGAGAAGGAGCAATCATGAAGGAGCACGATATTTTCCGTTTACATTACATGACTCTCCCTATCCGTTGAATAACCCTGTCCTATTTCTAACATCTGAAGTTGTCGCTATAAAGGAGGGAGACGGAACCTCGAAAAACCATTCAGCCTGCGGACCGGCAAGCGTCGTTCTCTGCTACGAAAGATAAGTGTATGCCAAAGACTAGAAGGGGTATAAAAAAAATCACAGTCACACAATGAAGAAGGCAGAGAGCTTACAGAATCTGTTCAACGTTTGAGCATCTTTGCACCTGCCCACAAGCGCAACAGCGCAACACGGTACGAGGAAACTAGCGATAAGTATTGACTAGGACTATTGTAAGAAGTCCATCGGATCTTTTACACCAAATATAGACCACTATAGCAGTCTGAAAATAAGCCTGTACCTGAAATCATACGGCAAAAGCCAGAGTTTTGGACGAGCCCGGAATGAATGAGGGTTATTTTTCTGACACTCGTGCGTGCGCTTGCCGACGGCTCGCGAAAATAATGAAGTTGCTTCAATAAAGTTTTCAGACGTCACGTTGGAAGAAGACTCAGAAACAATAATACAGCTTCTACTGGAAGGGGAGGAAAGGATCCGTCTAGTAAGTAATATAGCCATTGTACCATACTACTACCTACTACCTATCCACGTTATTCTACTACACTCAGCTACCTCGAAAAACCATTCAGCCTGCGGACAGCAAGCGTCGTTCCCTGCCAAGAATTGGCAAACGATACAACATCCTCCTCCGTGAACCCCAATCTGATTCCACTGAAAGACGTGACGTTATAACTTCCAGGTGTGCTTGGAATAGGGATAATCGGACCAGTGATACCCTGGTTTAAATCAAGCGTTAGACCGTGTCAAGAACCAGAAACATTGAACCAAAAGTTTCCATATACTTATACGTACGATAGAAAGAGCATCCGGGAATTGTTTATCAATTGACGCGAACTCGGCTATTTCATGAGATTAGTGAGACCCACATCACAAAGAAGTTAGACAAACGAGTTCACGAACCAAGAACAATGTCACCACTTAATGCAACGGACTCGTTACTTGGCGGAGTAGAACTCACGGACACAGCACAACTTAGAGCAAAGCCTTGACAAGTAGCCGCTTCGAACGTCCAGTTTGCCAAGGTTCCATTCACAGTCAATCCTACCCAAGTATTGACTAAGGAGATAAGATCAGCTTCTGGCATATTCTCTGCCCCAAAGTCGGCAGTAGCGGTGTTCGTGCCATCAGCGTTGTGGGTGGCAGTGAAATTTTTGCCCTGAAGTGAATTTTAGACAACGTAGAAAAATAAAAGTCAGGTTAATATAGTTGTGTACTCACCCCAGCGGATGAGATAACATCATTTGGAATATTACTGAAAAAGAGGGAAATCACAGCTACATGTTAAAGAGCGCATTAATTATAAGACTACAATCGCCGTATTCAGTTGAAGCCCACCGTCAAAAAAGTCGCCCGTTGCCTTGTCCGAATCGCCGCTCAAATCTGGAGTAGACTCCATGGCGAATTTGCAGCTGGTATATGCCAGGCCGGTCGCTGTCGCTTGGGGAGCAACCGCGACACCGTTTGTACGTTGAATTCTGGCACTGGTGGTGGCTGCAACGCCAATGCCAAAGGCTAAGAGGGTTACAGTGTTCCTGAAGAGCATGTTAAACGTTAAAGACTTGGGTGAGGATTGTACTTACCAGTGAGTTTTTTGAGAGCCTTTATACGTTCGTAGCTCTACAGCTTCAAAATTGAAAGAAGATGGACGGCAAATAATGACCGGCCTGGAAATGGGGAAGAAGCCTTACAATTCAGCATATACGAAGTGTGCGACAGGTTATTGATTTATTTTCCATAAAACCAAAGCATCAGAGATGTACACGATGAAAAAATTCATCATGAAGCTGTTAAACGGGAACTGCCATCTGTAAATGTCAACGAATAAATTTGGGTAATGGATCTTCAGAAATAGAACAAAATCCGTAGGTAAAGTCCGTCAGAATATCAGACTGCACTTCGGATGCTCAGTCCGAATCTCCCTATTATCTGTCTAAAGGACATATTCCTAGGCATCGACTTCGTCCAAATGACACTCAGCCGTCTCGACAGACCACTGAGCCTCTGCTCCATCAATAGTCTGTCCAGCCCAGGTATTAGCCAAAGCAAGGAGATCTCCGTCAGTGACGTTGCCGACTTGGAGCGAAGAGGTCACGTTGTAACTTCCATCTGCGTTTTGAGCGATCTGATCATTATTGAGCTAAGAAAAGAGAAGAATATTTCGGAGCGAAGTCAGAATCGGTTCTCTTCATAGTAAACAGGGTGCAGTTTTAACTCACAAACCAGCCGTCTTGGTCAGCCACTTGCTGTGCCTCGGCTGATTCAAACGACCGTCAGCGAAGAACAGAAAACTAAAGAGAATATCAACTCACCATCGAGAAGATCATTGCCGGCGTCCGTTATATTGCTAATTTCAGGCGTGGGGCTTACTACCACATCGCAAGTAACGCGAGGCATGGCAAGTAGCAGCTTTAAAAGTCCACTGAGCCGTTTGTCCGGCCACCGTTTGTCCGACCCAAGACTCAATAAAGAAAGTTAGATTGGCGACCGTCACTTCTCCAACGAGGAAAGTGGAAGTAGCATTATCGGTACCATCAGCATTGTGAGCGATGGGAAGAACAAGAATCTATCCGGTGAGTCTTTGAGAAGAACGAGTCGAAAAAAAAGAATGAGGAGTTCACTCACCTCGACTTCTTCATCGGAGATACTTTGGGGATACACTGGTTTGAAATGAGATCGGTCTCAGCTAGTAGAGAGGACCAGAAAGAAAGAGATCGATGAGCGATATATGAAGACGCGCTATCCTGAGTTACACACCGTGAAGAAGATCGGTAGTCGCTGCCTGCACATTACCGCTCAGATCAGGGACGGATGTAAGAATGAGCAACTGGTAAAGGTCGCGACATTGCTACTGTTATCACGGCGAACGAGAGGGTGATGAACGGGACCAGCAAAAGCGGCTGAAGCACAGATCAAAGAGAAGAGAGCAGTGAAAGTTGATGAGAGCAACATGATAGAAAAGAGCCACCAATATGAGGACGATAGTCTCCAACTGCTCTCCGTCTCCTGTACTTTATAGTCGTTTCAAAACCCTGTGGACCTCTTTAGTGGCTTAGTGTGCTCAATCGCTCACCTTCCTAGAGTCACTGAATATGACATATATTTGCGCAGCACATACGTTTACCTTGTGCTGAAGTATCAAAACGGGATGGCCACGGAAGACCGCTGTGAGAAGCACCAGCTCTGGATACCCTTTTTCGTACGCGAGTGAAGACACTCGCGTAGAAACTCGCGTAGTCAATACCTTTATGTAATTATCATTTCAGAACTGAATTGCGCCGGCTCGCGAAGCTGACCGTAGGATACAGTTGTGTGTGTATAGGAATGAATCGGTGCTGCTTCTGGGGTGTAAGTAAACGGTACCAGCACCATTTCTAGTGCTTCTGAGATGGAAATAGGGGAAGTATGAATAGCGGGATCGACTGGGCATACTGCGAAACTATCAAAATATCTCAGCTTCAATACAGGGTATTTCCGTGCAAAGAAACTCACCAGTGAAAGCGCCACATCCCTTTCAGCGTTGCATATCCCCTATAGCCATCTTTCCCCCCATCCCCTCGAATTCAGCGACCCTTATTTGTCACGATTCTGTGGCCATTAGACAAAGGATTGTGGGCCTCTGCTGTGTTTGTGAAAGAAGCCGTGGTCGTCGGAGAGGGAGGAGATGGAGGGGAAGGGTGACGAGAGCAGGAGTCAAGTCGAACGTTGATCACGCGACGCGGCGCAAGAACTCCTGCGTACGAATGCACGTCCAACAAGGTTCAATGCTCCTTCTGCCTCTCCTTTGTCTGCTAACTGAACGCCCACAAACGCTCTCCAGTTTACCCCTTTATATCAATGCTGACAGCGTGTAAGCATTACCCAACCCAGGAGCGATTTGCGGCTTTTCGCAGGCGGATTGACAAAGGTCTATTTGTGATGACCAAAAGACGGCGCAGAGGATGGCGCCTTGCTCGGTGGTTCTGTATCCCGTCCCGTAAGTTTGTTGCAGCGCGTTTGATACCAAAAAAGCCCCCCTCCTCCCCTCTGCGAGCTCACAGAATTCCCGGGAGGAAATCAACCTGGAGCTCGAGCAAACGTTGGGAGAGGATGCAGAAGAAGGGAGGGAGGATGACCAAGAGATTTGAGAGGGGAGAAAGCCGGGTTGCCGTAGGTGCTGTCGTCATCGTTCGAAATCGGGAGAGATCCCCCTCTGAGTGACGACCACTCACCAAAGTTCCGCTAGTTTCGTGAAGAGCGGACGCGATTTTACCGGCTTCACATCCACCCCTTTGTTGACGGAGCGAATGCAGGCAGTGACTGGTATACGTACTCCGTCATCGAAGGAATGTGTGTAGCCACGCCGGCTCGCGTGCCAATCCAAGGCTCGGTGGACACTGATATAAACTGATACAACTCCCATGAGTCATCACAAAGTGAAAGAAAGGAAATTGACTTAGGAGCATTAGAAAGGGCATTAGAAATAGACGGCTATGAATGCACAGAGATCCCCGTTTCATCCCAAGACCATTCTCGATCTCCTCCAACTGGCGATATGAATATGAGCGTCGTAGTCATGACCAGTGCGATACGAGAAGACTCACCGTTTGCGTGTCGCCAAATGCACGCTGTGGGACCAGTATGTGCAAACTCATTGACTCGGGCACTGAAAGGAGCTAGCGTGGCGTGGCAGCAGTACAATCCAGCAGGGACGAGCCAAGAGGCGAGCCATTGCTTGGCCTTGACGAACCACCTCTTCATCTATCTTGACTTTTCAGGTCGAAAGTCGTCTCTAAACGATGAAAGAGATCCGAGTACCCTTGAGTCACGAGTATCCTGCCTTTCGATTCGGAGAGTAAGGCTTCCTGCCCGCAGCTAGCAGGCATGTGGGCGTCCAGCACAGAAGGAAAGCGCTGTGATTCATCATCCTGGAGTTTGAGTGTAGTATACCAGTAGCGGGCGAAAGAATCCCATGCAGGGGTATGAGACCAGTAGATCTTCGGCATATCATAGTGGATAGATCTGAGGAGACTTGCCACATCATTTGCAGACATGATTGGTTGAGAGGATAAGATAAGTCGTGGGGTCGGTATGAGATGGGAAAGAGCAGCTCCATGTTATAACTGCTATATATTAGTTTCGGTGTGTTTGGCTGGGGTTGACCCGCCCGGGTGGGAATATATATGTGTAAACCGCGCAGGTTTCACCTGGAATGTCTCGCGACGCTGATACGAGGGAGGCTGGGTGGCAAATCGAATTGTGTCGCGTAATACACGTCGACGTGGATGCGAGATGAGAAGAGCAGCGATGGGCGCCTAATGACGGGCTGCAGACTCATCGCCGACGCGTCACTCCTATGGGCTTTGAATCTGCTGAAGCTTGCAGATATCATCAACTACGTGTATCTACCCAAGAGAAAAGCGCCGGCAATACTTGGCTTCAACATTTAAGGAGCAAACCGCCGGAGAAGAAGTAGAAAACAAGAAGAATCCAGTCAGTGAGTGTTCTCGCACAATTGAGTTGTGCTCGTTGCTGTTGAAACTAGCGCTGATAGAGCAGAACGGGGAGAAGCGGACTGTGTATCTGAAGGCGCATGCACTGGAGTTGCTAACGTCAAAGGAGGATATGTATTTGCCTTCGGGAGAGTTTCTCGAATCAAGCTTTTCAAAATTACATGTACTACCAATCCTTGTTCTACCATACAAAGGTATAATCATTATACTTCCGGTCCCTCACCGCAGGGTTCCAATACCAGTGATCTTGCATCGACCCCAAACAATGTTTGGTCTTCTCGTCTAAGATGATTTGATGCCTTCAGACAGATAACATCTCGTGAGCAATTTTGGCAAACTTGAAGAAGAGTCTCGCTGTTTTATTACCTTTCTTTCAGGTGCGTCATCACAGCCGCGCGTTCGCGGTCGAGCGATTTATGGCAATGCGTACATCGAAGGTAGTCACGGAGTTGCGCCTTGAACTCGGATTGGCGGTCAAGAATCGCTTGCGTATTTTCACCAAAAGAGTCCATTACAAAGCGTGGTTGCGGAAAAGGACTGTACGAGGGGTGTAGGCCTTGTCGATGCCAAAGCTAAGTGGTTGGAGATGTAAGATGGACCAGAGCGAGTACAGGTGGGCACACAACACTTACAATTCCTGGCCAGCGCATGAACAACCGTCCATGTCCATCTCGACGAGGACCACGACCACACAGACATTCCACAAGGGGATTGGTGGCATACATATCTTGTGTCGTTGTTGTCAGGGGATCTAGACCGCATGCTCTTGACGGACGTAGATCCCTCTGCGCTGAACCTGATGTCACAATTCCACGAACTAAGTGATCTGATTTCCTTCTGAAGCTCCGTTTGAGTTTCCATCTTGGGACGATGCCACTTGTAGCAGCACAAATGGTGGAACATTTCGGGAAACACCAAGGGTTGGACACACATCGTGCAGATAAAAACCGACGTGGCCAGATGGAGATCGGATACCGTAGCGGTCGGGATAGCGTTCTGCAGTACATTGAGGACCTCCTGAACCTTCTTCGGTGTCCACCGTTCAACGAACGTCGTAAAAAATTCCACAAGTCGTGACTTGTAAGCTTCGTCCGCCAGTGTATCATGATTGTTGCCTATAATCAGCTGTTGGCAGACCGAATCTTCCAAAACATTGCCAAGGTGAGGAACTGCGCTACGATAATCAAAATCTGTCATGAACTGTTCATAAACTCGGCAGAAGACTTCGCGACGTTGTCTCGCAAGCGCTTCCTTCTCCCACTTCGGACGCCGATTCTTTTGGTCCGAGAATATGTGAACCAGTTCAGGTTTGATCATGTTCCATTCTGGTCGAAAGATACCATAAGTGGGGGTCCACCGAATAATTTCGAAATGGAAGGGGTACCTTTGTTCCTCAAGGGCTTTGCACCATTGGCCGCCTTGTATCTATGAAAATGATCCACCGTTTTGCTGTCCATCTCATCTACTTCTTACTTCAGTCCGAGTTTCGCCAGCCTCTCTTTGATTCTGTTATGAAGTTCCGCCACTGTGACTAGGGATAGACATTATAGAATGACACGTTACTTTTAGAAGTCAAGCTCAACCGTGGCACGGACCATCACCCGTGACAGTCACGTGTGACAGAACAACGAACGAGCGCTAAGAACGAGCTCCAACTCTTCTCTTGTCCTGACTCATGCCATTCTCAGTAACCATATTGACCGTTCTTGACCGCGTTAACAGATTCGAACTTGATCATAATCCCTTCACTCTCACTCTTCCTGATACTGCCACTAATTTCTCTCTTATTCGGGAAATCGCCTCACTCCAGTCCGCGCGCTTCTCACAGGTATCGTTGTATAAGGTAGGCATTTTCCCTTGTTTCGAACATCTATCTTAACGTCCATCAGCCTCATGAACATTACGGTGCTGGAGAAAGCGAAAAACTGCGACAAAAATTGCTGGAAAGCAAAACCCCAGCAGAGCTCGGAATGCTTCTCGACTCGACGGAAACCCCCCTTCTTCCCATTCTCAAATCACTGCCTCATGCGCGCTCAGCCACTATAACCGCCCTCATCGCCGTTATCTGGAGCCCTGATCAAATGGTGGATCTCAAACGTAAACTGGATGATGTCGATTCAGGTCCGGATGATATGCATGAAATGGCCAAAAAAAGTTTGTTTCCTGACTATTCCGTTGTTGCTTCAATCTCAATGTTCGGTTTAGAATTTCATGCACTCGTAAATGACCCTACTAGTTCCCCCTCGGTATCGGCGCAACCTACCAACTACTACCAATATCAAACTAGGCCTACTGCTCTTGTCGACGGTCGTTATTCGAACGATGCATCGAAAGTTGCCGCAGCTCCTATCGAATTCTTTCATCCTGTTTTTGCGGCTTTTCTGGGTTACCTCAAAGACAATGAACGTATCGACCCGGAGTTGCTGCGGAACACCCACGAGATGATGCATTCTGCATCACAAATTGCTACCGCAGAGCATCAACGGGAGAGGAAGACTCAAGCGCATCTGGCCAAAATCTTGAATAAAGGCGTCGGTCAAATCAGCGTCTATAACAAAGGGACTCCTGATCACTCGGTTACCTTTACCTGCGAAGGCTTTCCATTGGGGGTGGCGCTGCTTGCAGCCTTGGAGGAGAAGGGCGAGTTAGGAACAAGTGGTGATCCTGTGACACAGGTAGCCTTTTCGTATCTCACCTACTGGAAGTGTTTCGGTCAAACAGTAAGTCTTTACTGTCAGAGCCTTAGGATACTCTGACCCATAGCAACTTAGGAACTCAGGAATGCGTGCTGCTGCCCTTCGTTTCTCATATCGTTGGCAGGCCCTTGGATAACTATATCCGGAGCAATCTTTGCCGAGTCCGTCGTGGTCCAGCGCCTCACAGATCTTATCTGCCTTGAAAACGGCCGAGATCAGGACGACGAGAAAGTTTTTGCCGTTGCTCGGGTTTTCAGAGCCCTCGTTTGGGCTGTCAGCGACTTGAAAGATTGGTACATCAACCATCGTGCAGACCTTACCCCCGGAACTCGTTCTCTGTCTCTTCCAGAGGAGCGCTTTTTCCCCTTAGCCAACTCGTACACCGCGGCAGATGGAATCACCGTCAGCTTCAAGTATTTGAATTGGCTGAAAGCCCCGTCCCCCACGTGCCGAGTGTTTCTTGCCGTTCGAAGTGATAACGAAGAAAAGGTTGTTGTCAAATTTGTCGAACGCTATGGAGAGATAGCCCACAAACAGCTGGCGAAAGCTGGTTTGGCCCCGAAGTTGCTCTATTGCGGATCGATCTGGAAAGAAACGACTCAGCAGCTGGGTATGGGGAAGCGAAAGATGGTGGTGATGGAGTACATAGAAGGCAAACATCCGCACGGAGGTGTCTCCGACTCGGTCCGTGATGCTATCGCAAACGCTATCCAAGGCCTCCATCAGAACGGGCTTGTTCATGGAGACATTCGTCTTCCAAACATCATCATCCAGGATTCCGACCAATCAAATCCTAATCTCGATGAGGCTAAAAGGGTTCGCATTCTTGACTTCGATTGGGCTGGGAAGGACGGCGAGGTGAGGTACCCCTTGGGTCTGGTAATGGACGGGCGACCTGTTGACGCTGTAGAGGATTCGCCCATCTGTACATTTCACGACCATGCGATGATCGAAGCTCTCAAAGCTCTCCAACCGATCAAACAAGAATAGGTTTCTGATCGAGTTGGGCCTTTTGCTGTATTCTATCGGGTTTATTTTACCTTCTTGCTAGATGTACACTAGATTAGTAGCTTCATATCAATTATATCTCTAGTCAGTGTCCTATTTCCAAATCCTCGCTCCAAGATAAAAGGCTAATCACCATTCTACATGTATGCACTCTCAGTAACATCAATCCCGACGTTTTCACCTCAATTTCTTGATAGACGAAGGACTGGCAGAAAGTGGGATATCTGGAATCTGCTATGAGCTGGCTGGTGGAAACTACCAAAGGCTCGTACGTCTGATTCTGTTCGCATTCCAATCTCCGTCTGCAAAGCTAATATATTTCTTACTTTTTCGACAGTATGGTCCGAGGCCTTGAAATCACCGTCGGACAATTTGTCTGCCCATCTCTGGCCAAACTCCCCAGCCCATGTTGCAATCGACCCTTTTCTACCGATCAGGGCTATCTGGCTGCCGTCTATGGAGCGCTTATGTGAGAATTTTGGATGGGCGGGAGGAGTTTGTGAGGCTGTTGAACGCGTTCGAAGTAGCGATTCGGGATGTGAGTGGGCATATATGAAAACTGAACACTGGTCTAATTCATTCTCGCTAACAGCAAACTGGATACTTTCAAACATGGTTAACGGCCCCTGCTGCTCAGCCTGCATATATATGTCTTGGGATTCAGGTGGGTCTGCAGTTCTGCTTTGTGTAGCGTTATGCTGATCTTTGGTTTCTAGATCTCCTCTGGTCTCCCCTGGTCTGTCCCTTTGGTACTTTCTTCCACTACACGTTCATATGTTCTTCGATGGTAGTGGTCCTCAAGTATGGCTTGGCAGCGTCTGCTTTGAGCATCTTGGGATTTCCTACCGGAGGGTTGCTATAAGGTGCCGGGGCTGGTTGGGATCCGAGCAGTTGGTCAAGCTAGAGAGGCCCATTCTCAACGTGAGTCTTGTTGGGAGACAACGGAAGGAAGGGCCAGAATCTTGCAGACTATCCGGGGGATTGATCTTCCGAGTTCA